>JADRCD010209816.1:0-45668 GCA_019843815.1 Montemys delectorum | reverse complement strand
TTGTTGTTGTTGTTGTTGTTGTTGTTGTTTCACTGTAACATGGCAGCTTGCAAGGCTGCTGATTTGAACCTCAGTCCTTCTAAGAACATGTCCTCCTTCATGATCAATAAATAAATATAACTTGCAGATTTTAGCTGTCTAATTACTGCATGTGGAAGTGCCCCTCCGCTTCATGAATATTTTAAAATGGAACCCTGCTCCCACATTTCGCTGGAGCTCTGAACCCCTTGTGTTTCCGTTTTATCCGATTGCCCTGACCAATGAGCTCTGCTTTCCTCCGCTCCCTGCCTGGACAGGGCCAAGATGGCTATGGAGGACAGGTAAAGCCTTTAGTTTACCCTTGGATCTCCAAATGTCCTAGCTGGAAATAGAATTTGAAGCAATCCTTTTTTACAGATGGGGATGCTGTCGTCTGTGGTGCCGGAGGCAGAAGTCCTCTGGGCCTGGATTTGAGAACAGCTTTTCCCCTTGCTCTCTGTGAAATCTGGGGCAGTTAACTTCCCTGAGCCTTGGTTTCTCCATCAGTAAAAAGTTCGTAATGGTAAAAGCTGCTTAGCAGGAATGTTTCAATAGTAAAGTGAGCTACTGCACCTAACCCACAGCACACACTGCCTGGATATGGGAAGCATTTCATAAGTGGTAATCGTCTGATAATTAGCCTGTTTGTTATGCTCATTTACTTCCACAGTGCTGAGCACATAGGGCTAATATCACTAGCATTAACGTTATTACAGCCCTCACAAATGAATACATACTGAAATATAGTTGTCCTTTTCAGCATCCCCCATGGTAACAAAAGCTGTGGATGTTCAAGTCCCTTACATAGAACAAACAGAGTGTCTGCATGTAACCCACACACTTCCTCCCCCCCACCCCCATATACTTTAGATTATCTGCAGATTCCTTGTAATACCTAGTACAATGTAAGTGCTGCCTAAGCAGTTGCTATGCGTACTGTTCCGGACATGACCCTTTGAAAAGAAGACATATACAGTCAGTAAAAATGTGGCCTCTTTCCCGAGGATTGCCCATCCTTGGTTGAATCCTTAGACACAGACCTCACAGACGCAGAGGGCAAACTGTATACAGGTTTCCTCCATTCAAGTCATGTGTATTTTATTTTTTGAAGACAGGAATTTATCTAAACAAATGGATAGTTTAACAAGAGTTCAGCAAGACTGGAGTAAGTCAACAGTGCCCATGTTTCTAGTTTAATTAACGTGCTCTTCGATGCAAAACATTTGGTCTGTTCGTGCCTCACATTGAAAACTCGTGCCTCTAATTTCCATGAAGTTTTTGTCACACCGCATGGGCAGAGACCCTAAACAAAAGCAGTCTCCTAGGGACAGTAGTTCTGACCCATCGAGGAGGAGGTGAGGTCCTGGGCTGCCAGGGCCCCAGTGTACTCTGAAGCTGACCTTGGGCAAGTCTCTGCTCTTCCCCCCACCCCCCTCCTCGAGGCTTGCTCTGCTCTACTGTCTGCTGTGTCTCCAAACCCACAGCTTTTATAAGCACAATGATTTATCATTTGGAAGAGAGAGATAAAAATAAGAAGGAAGATTTCATCTTTCAACAACCCTTGGACTCTGCAAATTTTGCTGGTTGCTTCTAAGCCATTAGCTATGAGGTGCCAGATATTGGAGGCCAGCCTAATTGGGAGCTGTAGTTCTTGTCTACTGTAGCTGTGCTTTCGAGAAGTGTTTCTGACAGTCTCTCACCACCCTGCCGCTTGCTTCCAACTGCTCTGACGGATCTGCTTCTCCATGGCAGTCACAGGAAACACTTCAGTCCTGCTTATAAACGTTAATTAGTTTGAAGAGAAACAGGATTTGTGGTTCCTAAAATAGTTGCGGATATAGACGGCCACTTCCCTGGTGGTGGTGTAATCTGGATGCTTCATAAAGATACCACGGTGAGGCTTTGCATGGATCCTCTGCCCAAGCTTATGACTAGCATCTTCCAAACTTGCGAGCTAATGTGTGCACTGGTCCTCGTCCCTACACATAGCTATTTTAGATGTGACCTCTGTATCTTCCATGGTCTGGCTACAGGCTGTACCAGCTGTCAGTGAGGCATCTTTCCACTGATGTTGGATGCCTGCTCAGTTGACCTTTAATTACAGTAGTATGAATGTGTAGTGTTGGTGAAGACCAGACAACAGTGTTTCTATGAGTAATATTTCAGAAATGACACTCATACATGCAATCCCAGTCTTTCCTTTGGAAGGCTAAGGCAGAAGAATTATAATGATGTCACCCAGGGCCTTGCTCCAGCAGCAGGCAGTTCCTGGACAGGTTCCAGATTATAGAAGCCCCATAAGTACACTTAGCTTGTGGGTGTGGTCACACCTCACATGAGGTCTGTTGGGTTTGGGAGTTTGTTTGTGTATTATGAGGACTTTCTTGCCTCTAAATAAACTGGTTTTGGCTTGTGCTTGGTAGTTGAAAATACCTGTTCTTGGCACTTGTTGGTATTCTGGTTATCTTATAATGTACCTTAGATTCTGGTCTCTAAATTGGGGGCAGTTTAATACCTTCTTTATGGGCAGTGCATTCATTTGGATTTATGTTTTCTCTTCTAATTTGTTTTACACTTAAGACATTTTTGTAATATTACCCTATTCCCCCTTTTCCCATTAAACTATGTGGATTAATCTGAGTTAAGAAAATTACCCTCACACAGCATAATATTTATTTATCACACACCAGAACACCTGTAAGCGTCTTGTAAATTTGAAGTCACATGGAACTGTAAGTGGAATTCATCATTCTAGCTAGCCCGTATAAAAGACGCACAATCCAGGTATTTTATTTATTTTTATCACAAGCCATAAGCCTAGGTTTGGAGCTATTCTAACTTATTTCACAGCCATAATGTCCCTTGTTACTTGTTGTTTTCTTGGTCCATCTCCTCTTATACTGGCTTCCTCCACTCTCTGAGTTCTCTCTCCCTGCAATCCCTTCACTGGATCCTCAAGTCCCACCTTTCTCCCTCTACTGCCCAATCACAGGCTCTGGCATTTTATCGACCAGTTACATTGGGGAACAAGGTTTATATAGCATTGCTTGGTGTGCACGAGGATCTGCTCATCAGTGGGGGGCCAGGGTGGGGGGATGCGGCCAGATCTTGAGAGCCAGTCATTAGCATTAGAATACAAATAGCATCGTACCAAGGCACTGCATGGGAGCACGGAGGGAAGCCAGAAGGAGCCTTTGCTTCCACCTGCCTTCAGAGTTGTTTGAGAATAAGATAAAGGAATAAAGAAAAGAGAACCTGAATCTCACCCTCATTATGGAAGAAGTGACACCAGAGAGAGAGACATCATCAGGCAAATGGGCTTCCTGATGTCGAATCCAAGTGTGGTTTTCCCTGCAGCCCATGTGCAGGACTGTGGGGAGCTGGAGTCAGGCCCCCTCTGCACACTGTCTTCCTCCAAGAGAGGCCCCAGTCCTGTGCAGTTGTGCTTAGTTCCTGGAGTGAAATGAGGCTCAGGGAACAGCCTCCCATCCTCCCCCCCCCCCCCCCCCCCCCCCCCCCCCCCCCCCCCGCAAACAGAAGCAGACTTGGGTTTCAATTCTAGTCTCCCATATTCACCTGTGGGATCCCCCTGCCCACACTGTACCTCATCCACAGAAAGAGACATAATGGTAGGTTGCTGTGAAAATTAAGAGGGCTAATACATGGATGTGCCACCCTTGCGAGTGCTCAATATATAACAATAAGGCAGATGACAGAGCAGCACACACAGACTTCCTCGGTAAATGGCACAGATTTACATAAATTGCCTCCATATAAGTATAGAGAAATACTGTTAGGTTTTATGACGGTTTTAGCTAATCTGGAATTCTTTTTGCTGTTTGTTAGCACTACTTATTTCAGTAGCTGGGCACCTGGTGCTTTCTCCCACCCTCCTCCTTGTTATAAAGAAGGAGAAATTAAATTAATGAGAAACCTCTGTGCATCTCAAATGGCCATTCTCTGATTCTAGCTATTTTTATAGGTTCTCCTGGAAGCTGTCACATAACTCTGTAGCAGCCATTTCAAAGCATTTGTGCCAGTTCATTTATGCTGAGAAATCATTGGTGGGAATCTGACACAGGCTTGGCATGTCCATAAGCCATCAGGCTTCAAGGGACGGTGCTGGTGTCAGAGGCAACCTGTGAGGAACACTCAGGAGTGAAAAGGAATGCACACCCATGGCTTCTTGATGGCTCCTCTTTCCTCCCTGTCATCATGGCCACTGGATTCACTGAGGGTTACTTTAGTCAGGAACTTTCTGGCTTAATTTAAACCATAACCCTACCAAGTATCATGCTGCCATTTGACTGTTTCTATGTTTGCCCCAGGACTTGGGCAGAGTTGGGGTTTGAACCAGGCTTGGATCATGCTAGGTCCCACATTAGCCTCACTGGGAGCTGAGATGAGACTTCTCCATGCTCAGAGAAGGTCCCGTAAAGGTCCTTGTGGCACTTGGGCTGGAGTTACTTGGTATTAATCAACAGCTTCAGTCTCCTCAGCAAACATCACTGCTAATGTGTTGCTCCAGCCGCCTTGCCCTTTAAAAATAACATTTATCTTCCTCCCTTGGTCCGTGCGATGTAGGAACTGACCCAAGCAGCAGGCCGTTCTCTGTGATCCACACCACCTTGTGTTCTCAGGGGGGATTCTGTTCTCCAGATAGGCTAGTCAGCTTTTGTTGCTAGAAAGAATTCCTAAGTCGCCTTCTTTTGGCTCATGATTTTGGAAGTTTCAGTACAAAACGGTTTGGCTCTGGTGCTTTTGGACCCGTGATGAGGCAGCACATTGTGGTGGGGCCACACGGAGGAATCTGCTCTTCTTACAGGGGCAGGGGTTCTGCCTCTGTGGTTAAAAGCATAGGCTGCTCTTGCAGAGGATCCAAGTTTGATTCTCAACACCCATGTAGCATGGCTTACAACTACCTGCAACTCCAGCTACAAAAGATCCAGCACCCTCTTCTGGCCTCTGTGGGTCATATGCACTCATAAGCACATACCCACACACAGATATACAGGCCTGTGCATAATTAAAAATAAATCTTTTAAACAGTGTACATTCCAATGACCTAACTTCCTCCCGCTAGGCCCCGCCTCTTAAAAGTCCCTCAACTTTCCAAGGGCACCCAGAAGAAGACTGCACCTTTTAAATTGGGTGGGGGGGGATTGTTTTTTTTGTTTCGTTTTGTTTTTGAGATATGTCCAAAATTGTCCTGGAACTCATGATCCTCCTGTCTCAGTCTCCTGAGTGCTGCAATGACAGGTGTGCATTACTACACCCCACTGGAGACCAGTCTTCAACACACGGGCCTTTGGTGAATGACTCAGAGGAACACGTGTGTGAAGGATGACTGACAGGAACACAGGGGCCTTGAGCTGTGCCATCACATCACTGAAGGCCACCCCAGAGGGGGCTGACGTGCAAAAGCTGCTTTGCTGGAGCTCCTGAGCAACTGGCAAGGAGCTTCATCAGAGTGTCTCCTCTCCCTGCAGTTGCACACTGCTCCTGTCACTGTGGGGACAGGGCTGGCACCCTTCTTGTGAGTCTTGGGACACGCCGTCTCCTCCCTCCCTGAGAGAATGCTTCAGTCTGGAAGAAATAGCTCTACAACAGGAGCATTATTTAATATGACTGTGTAGACCAAAATGAGGACTAACAGAAGACAGGGCTCTTTGTTTGTTTGTTTGCTTGTTTGTTTGTTTGTTTTTGACCAACACCAGAAAAAGCTTTGTATAACTCAAGTTTCTTCTGAAAGTGGGACCTGCCCGTGAGGACTCAGCAGGCTTGTTCTCTGTCACTGGCAGGTCCAAACAGATGGCAGATTTTGGAATGGTGGCTTTGACACCACAGTCCCTGTGTAGGTCATCTGAGCTGTCTGAATGCCTATCTCTCTTTGTGAATGCATGTGTATGATGTATGCATACATATACGTCTGAGTGTGTACACACGTATGTGCACATTTGTGGAGGTCAGAGGTTAATATTGGGAGTACTCCATATCAGTCTCCACACTATATTTTGAAACAGGCCCTTTACTGAACCTGGGACTCACCAGGACCCTCTGCCTCCCCCTTGCCAGATGCAGAATACCACTGCACCCAGCTTTCTATGTGGGCACTGGAGATCAGAGCTCAAGTCCTCATGCTTGGGCAGCAAGCACTTTACCCACTGAGCCATCTCCCCACAACTGTGAAAGTGGTTCATAAACTATGAACATCATGCGAAATGTTAACTACGACGCTCATTGTGGCTTCACTGTTACGGGTAAATTATGTCATCCAACCAATCAGTCTCAGAGTCCAGAGAGATCTTAGCTTAATACTAGTACATGAGAGTAAACACTTATCGAAGGAGTTAATTAGCAAATCATTAATTTCCTCCAAAACTGACCCTGAAGCTTAAACTTGGGTCTTATCCCAGGCTTGCTACACAGTAGTCCCCAACTTAAAATGCACTGAGTGAAGGAAGGAGGGAAGGCTCAGTATGTTCACTGCTGTTGCCTAAGGTGATAGTCACTGGGATACTCAGCATGTTAATTAAAGTTCATTTAATGTTCCGCAGTCAGGATGCAGACAAGGATGCCAGCATCAGATGGGAGATCGGCCCAGCTGGCCCATACATCACCCTCACTGCCAAGACACTACATTTCTGGGGCAGATGCTCTTGGTGAGAAATGCTGAGAGTGGATGTGCCCAGGGGTGAGGTCCTGGGCTTGCATCATGTGCCGTTTCTCTCTGTACTCCCATCACACGAGCTGTAAGGTACTCAGGAAACCCACTCCCGGGTTGCCTCTCCGTGTTGTCCACTCAGCAGTGGTGACACGCACTCCCTAGCACCATGAAAAACAGGTAGATTAGGGGAATGGATGGTGGAGTTCCAGATCCCTAAATCCAGCCTGCTCTGTCACTTCCAGCTCTGTGACCTTGGGTAAGGTTGGTCTTCGGGCCTCAGCTTTTCTATCTATGTAAACATCAGGAGAAGACTCACCACATCCACTGACTGCAAGGGTCCAGATGGCATGTTTGTGAAGCCCAGAGCCTGGCATGTGGAAGGGCACAGAGTGAAGCAGGCATCAACATCCAACACTTTGAGTCCTTAGACATGGGAGATATTATTCAGCCAACAGTAGACACTGTATATAATTGCTATCATTTGCTAATTATAAGAAATGTTCATAGAGTTTTCATTTTCTCCATCTTTGTAATATTGAGGCCATATTATCTTTTGACAAATATTGGCTAAGTGAAGGTTCCAGTCGATGACAATCCTACCTTTACTGTTAGTTCCACTGGTCAGGACAGAGAGCTGACCCAGAGTCATTGCTCTGGCTCTTTCTTGGCATTGCTGCATTCTCACTGGGTAAGTGCGGGATGTACTTGTTCTCCTCTGTAAAATGGGGGAGACTTGTAGCTACTTCAGGGTCATTGAAAGGGTTAAGTAAGTTACTCCATCCAATGGCTTGGGGTATGGCTTGGTGTCTAAGAGCTGTGGAGCAAAGGGCAGTTGTGCGGCACACATCTAAGAACATCAAGGTCTGTGCTTGGTGGTGAAGTAGGTGCTCATTAAACACAAGTTCCTTCATTCCTTTGCAGTTCTCTCTCTCCTTCCGTCTTCCACTAGCCCCCGCCACTGTGAGCAGGCTTCCCAGCTGTGGAGCTCTGCTAACCATGTTGGGGACAGAGGAGAAATGCCATAGCCTGAGCACCTTCTGTTGGTGGCACCTGTCACTCTACCAGGAGGCTCCCACCAGGATCCCAGTGCTTGGCTCCTCACAGGCAGCTAAGTCAGGGACTGGCTGCTGGCACTCTTTCTTGGAAAGGATTTCCACTGGGACCTTGCCCACCACCGTTTCCCTTTTTATTGTCATGAAGCAATTGAGTCAAATTCCTTCAGCCAATAGCAGCACACAAAATGCTTCTGTGCCTGTGTTGCAGCCTCATTAAAATTGCAGAATTATATTTTCCATACTCTGGGGGCTTCTCTTTCTGAATTAAAAAAAAAAAAAGCGACAAAAAAAAACCTTTTCATTTTATTTAGCTATTTGGAATTGGAATCTTTCTCTTAATACAATCTTTTTATGTTTACTTATTTGCTGGGAGTCAGGGGTGAGCCATGAGCCATAGCACATGTGTAGTGGTCAGAAGAGATCTTATGGGAGTCACTCCTCTCCTTCCATCATGCTGGTGGTTTCGGAAGTCAGGCTCAGCAGCAGGCGTCTTAGCTGGTTCAGTCCTCTCACCAGCCCCCTCAGAATCTTCCTGAGTATGTTATACACCTGCTTCCAGAAATCAAAGAAAGCAATTTGACATTTGTTTTTCTCTTTCCTTGTTGCCCTGGAATGAAGAGATGTGCTAATAAACTGGCTTCCAAAATACAAAACAAAACATTCCACACTCCTCCGGTTCTGTTTGCATTTTCCCCATGGTGTAAATACTCTTCCACGGTGGTTCTTAACAACCAGTTTAGAAAGGGTTTTGAATATTCACAGGCTGCTTGTAAGGGAATGGAAGCCCAAACCCATAGCTTCAGAGTCCAAGTGGAAAGGACAGGCCACCAAACCCTGGTAGGCCTGGCTTTGGGACTTATTTGACACTTAAAAGAGCTGACTTACCTGGAGCAGGGGGATTCCTGGAGCTTCCTTTACTGGGGTAATAGTGACCTCATGAGAGTGATGACAAATACAAGGGAGAGTGGCACATGTCAGGAGCCTTGAACTCAAGGGCCACATCGGCCAAGGCCTAGGTTGAGCCTCGGACAGGCACCTGGATGCCTAGAGTGTCTGTCACCACTCAACTGTTGTACACATGGCAGCAGCTACAGAATGGCTTCCCTGCCCCTTATAGCCTGGCACTGTGTGGCAACCTGGTTAGTGTTCTTTGACTGGGCTTTTTTTTGTTGTTTTCAATCTTTCTCAATCCTAATGGCTTGGCCTCTAGGTACCACTTCTTCAGCCAGAGCCCTTCCCTCTGTAGACACGTCCCACCCTGGTTTTGTCTTGCTGGGGGGCTGCGAGTGTGTTTTGTTCCACTTTTGTCTCTTAAGTGAGGATGGCTCTGCTGGGGGTTCATCAATTTTGAGATTCCCGTCACTCTCTAGCCATGGGAAGCTTGTTGGAGATCCTAAGTGTGCCATGTCCTCTCACACCTTTGGCAGTACTCTTCCCTCTACTCATGATGCTCCTCTGTTTCCACTGAGTGACCTTTCACCTCCCCCAAAACAGCTCGAGCTCCCCTTCTGAAGCCCTCTTTGCCTACCTAGGAAATAAGGCACAGCTTGCTTCTTGAGGGCTTAGAAGGCAAGCCTCTGGGTGTGCTGGGAGGGAAGAGGTATGTAGATTATGGTCACTTGGGTGGGTAGAGCCATCTTAACTGATGAACTGTAGTCGTAAACCATAGCCCTAAACCACATAAAAAGGAGGTTAGTCAAATGTGGGCATTCACCTTTCTCTGTCTCCTGACTATGGATGCAATAAGCAGATGCCTCATGTTTCTGATGCCATAGTCCCTTCGCCATGATGGACTACATCCTTGAACTGTGAACCAAAATTGATCTCTTCTTCTAGTCTCTTAGGTCAGATATTTTGTCTCAACAACTCATGAAGTAAAGTAAGACTTCCACACCACCCTTGGTACGATACTGCCCTTAGTTGCTTATCTGCTTGTCCTGTTTAGGCAAGAATGTATTTGGTGAGTTTTCTGGTGAACCAAAAAATGATGATCTGGGTTTATGAATTAGAGACCCCAGATTGTGCCTTCCAGGGTCAGAGCTGCATGGGAGTCATCTGAACCCCTGGCTCTCTGCCGGGTTGGGTTTTGTTTGGTTGTTTTTGCTCATATTGGAAAGGCAGATGGAAGGATGGGTAGCTGTGAGACATCCCTTGCTCGTATGTGTGTTCGGGGCTGTGACACAGAGGGCTAAAGGGACAGCAAGAATGATCTCCTGCCTAACTGATTTCCAGAAGCTTCATAGGGAGACTCAGTTCCTACAGCAGGGCTCATGCATGGGCATTACACCATGGGCCACTTTCTTTAAAGGACTTGAGATTGACTTTGAAATAAAAAAGTTTTCTCTGTCCAGGATGAAAGCAACAAACTGAGGCTGAATTAAAGTACTTAGGATCATCCAGGGTTATTTTCAGTTGTGATTTTCTGGGGAGAAACTGGCCAGCAATGGTTCCTGACTTTGCTCAGTGTGTGTGTGTGTGTGTGTGTGTATGCATGTGTACATGTGTACTTTGGTACAAAGTGTGGGACCCAGGACATTGCACTTGCCAATGTTGGAAAAGTAGGTTGTACACAAAACTTAGGGGTGAGCTGCTAAAATCATATCTCATTCATCAAAGAAACTTTGATGTTCCATCTCCCCAGCTCCTGAAAACTAACAGGGATATTTTTGCCAATGCCTCATTGTCCCAGGATACAACATATCATTATTACTGATTAGTGTTAGCTACACATGTGGTTGTCTTGTTGAAATCTGAAAGATCTTTTCGAACGCTCTTTATCAAAGAAGACTCAGCCTCAGAGACTAGATCACTGCCTGAGGTCCCACAGCCCAGTAAAGGCCAAGCCACGTCCATGCTCGGGTTTTTTGGTTGGTTGGTTGGTTGGTTTTGTTTGTTTTGCTTTTCCCACTGTGCTGGGCTTGCTCAGTGCTTGGTTGGAGCTCAGGACTCTGTGTGTGCTGGGCAACAGCTGAACTCCAAGCTATACTCCAGATGCCTATGGCTAGTTGATAGCATTTTATGCTACAGGAGTTTGTGCTTTAGTGAATGTACAAACACTAGGAAAATAATGGAAATAAAGATATGCATAAGAACAGTATAGATTTGTATTAAGTGCCATTAATAGTTCTCTTGTATTATGTAGCCTTTCCACTTGAGTTCACTTGAAAAAAATAAATTCAATATTTCCCTGCTCTACTGGTAAAGCCCTAAATTCTAAAATTACCCCAAGGGCAGGAGTTGAGCTCTCTAGTGATTACTCCTGGTGTAGCCACCTTTCCTGGGCTATATTTATCATTTAGTTAATTTGGTCATAGGTTTTCTTCCTTCCAGAAAGATTGTAAATGTATGGAATCACTTTGGTTAGGGATTTATAAACGTCACATTAATTTGGTCCTTTTTGTTCTCTCACGATTAGCTATTTATAAACTGAAGATGGATTTTTATTCTTTGAGCAGACACAAAGAAAGAAATGGCTAGGATTACAGAATGATTCTTGTAACAAGAACTTTCCAAGCCTCTCCCATGTGTGGGGCAAATTTCCAGAGGAGCTTTAGAGCCAGTGTCAGTCTATGTGCTCTCACAGGCTAAAGAAAGGGTTAGACCTTCAACAAACATGAAGGGGAAGATTTACTAGAAGCCACCAGTTTGTGTCCCAGCAGCTGCTTGCTGTTCTGGGATCTGCTATGCCCCAGAGGCTCTTGTATAAGCTTAGTTCTAAGCCTGTCAGGTGGAGGAGGTTTTAAGAAGTAGGGACAGTGGGAGGTCTTGGGCCACCAAAGACAAGCTCTCAAGGGGGATCTAGAATTCCAGCCCCTCCCTCTTTACTTCCTGGTTGCCATGGAGTGAACAGCTTCCTCCACCACAAAATGCTGCCTGCCCCCTCAGGCACAGAAGCAGTGTATCTCTGATCATGATCTATAACCTCTAGAACAGTTACCCCAAATATACTTTTAAGCACATTATCTCAGGCGTTTGTTGCAATGAAGGAAAGCTGACCAAACACAGTTAGCCACGTAGCCAGACGTGGCTTATGTCCATAATCCTAGGATTTAGGAGGCTGAGGGGGGAAGATTGCCTGGAGTTCAAGGTGAGCCTGGGCTATAGAACAAGGCCCTGCTTCAAAACATAAGTAAACATGAAAAAACTTAAAGCTTTTTAAGCTTGCAATTTGGGATATTCAAAGGCACAGTGATGGCAACAGCTGAGCTCTGGTAAGGGTCCTCTTACAGAGAGTGGAAACGGTGGGAGAAAGTGGTCAGGCCTCGATACACAGAGAGTGTATGTAAGGTGCAGCCAGGTTCAGGTTCCTATCACACTCTCCTGAGAACAGCCTTAATCCCTGCCAAGAGCATACCCCCAACCAGCCTACAGCCCTGCCACTAGATCCTACCTCCTAAAGGCTTCTTACTATTTCCCAGGCCACTAACCTGGGGCCAACCCCCCAACACACGGGCCTTCAGGGAACAAACATGTCTAGACTATAGCAGGACAGGACCGTGGTGGGAGTCAGTAGACATCCTCTTTTCTTTGGGGGTAATCCTTGTACAGGAGGAGACAGACAGATTTATACTCTGTCTTCTGAGCCTCTGTTGGTCTAATCTGACCTATTTTGACCATTCTTGGAAACCAAGAAGATCTGTTAAACAGATTTTTCACTTGCTAATCTATGATAAACTGTCTCTCATTGCAAAGTAAAAGGCTTTTGTTTTCTGCTAAAATGATTTGAGCATCATCGAGCAGATGAGGTAAGAGTCTAGGGAAGCCACGAGCCTTTCCTGTATCCATCAGAATCGGCCGTGAAGATCAGTTAACCCAGATGGCCTTGAATAGTGTCTGTTATGACCTGTACACCCAAGGAGAACTGGATCACTCTGTCCCTGCCTTGAAGGAGAGAAGTAAACAACTGTATCACTGTTGGGCCCTGACAGTTGCAGGGCATGCACCCTCTGGGCATCTGTGAGTTAGGCATTGGTACTGTTCTGGGGATACTCCCTCAAAGACTCATGGGCCAAGGTCATGCAAGGTGTGTTACAATTACCATTTCTCAGTTCATACTGTTGAGTGCCCTGTGACCTTCAGGACTGCCAAGGCTGAGGGACCGGTCTGCTGGGCACCATTCCAAATTCTGTAGCTGTGGCATAAGTGGCTGTAGGGACACTGACAGCTCACTTGCTTAAGGGCCATCAGACTCCCATCCTCAGTCGTGGACCGAGTCGTGGAGGCTATCTATGTAAGGGGCACAGTTCTAAGTTCAGTAGAAGCCCTGAGAGCATAAACTGGTTTTTAGTTGCTCTGGAGCCAGCTGGTAGAGATGGTCATGGCATCTGAAGAGTCCTCCCTATAGAGAGCAGGAGCCTGAGGGAAGTATAGGAGCAGTGGCTGTGTGGATATGCAGAAAGAGGAAGTGCTAGGAAGGTTGATGATTTGTTTGGAAGCAGGGTAGGCAGGCTCCCCGCTGACCTCCCAGAGACAACCATGGGGTGCGAGGAGGAAGACATGGGGGGGGGGGGAGCTTGGTCTGTGTCCTACAGAAAAGGGTGACAGTCCCCAAGATGGGCAGGTTCAGTGTGAGGCAAGGTGCCTGCAGTTTGCTAGAGAGGAATACTTGGAACAAAACCCCGGAGCCCCATCTCCACCATCAGCTGGTTGGTGTGGAGCTAGGACCCACCAGTAAAGAGGCCAGTGGCTCAGAACGAAGGCTGGAGGAGAGCGATTTTTGTGAGAGTGACAGCAGGAAGCGCAGCTTCACAGGAAGAGAATCAGCCCCTGAACTGGACAGGTCAGCTGTAAAGCACATGACAGCACTCAGGAAATGTCACTGTTATCACTGTGGTCATCATCACCGGTTTCACAGCTGTCGGCTCATCTGTCAGCAGCAGACATTGCTGAAGGGGAGGTCTTTGTGGGGAAAGCAGAGAGCAGCAGAGAGGAAGGGGAATCTCGGAGAGAGCAGCCCTGCTTCCACCTCTCAGGAGCCAGCACAGAGGCATTTGCTGGTACCCAGCTCTCACATTTGTGACAATGTGTCGACTTGAAGGTTTCTTAAAATTAACTGCAATTTCAGAAGTGAGGTGTAAGCGCTAGTTATGCCTGGCAACCCCGAGCTCCTTACTTGAAAGCTCTCATACACACTAAAGACAATGACAGGCACTGCGCAGTTAAAATGTTTTAATGGAGAAAAATGGATGTGAACAGCAGCATCTTAAATGCATTAGTTTTCGACATTGTGAAATTAATTGGCTCCCAAATATAGCCCTCTCCTGTAGTAAGTGGAGCTCCAAAGAGCCTCCAGTTTTCTCACTGCCTGTAGCCAACATCTCTGGGTTCCATGGTGAATAAAGGCTTCTTTGTTTAATTAGAGTTGAATAGTATTTGAATAAGTTGGTAATCCAATTAAAATTATATTTGCAGTTTATGCAAAAATTTTTTAAAAAGTGACTTGTTCAGCAAATGTCCAATAAAGCTTGCTCTGTAGCCTGCAGTGAGCTGGAGGTGGGGTTTTAGGCGGGGCTCTCAGAGAGCTTGGGGCCTCCAGTGTGACACCAGCACACAGCATAAGAGGTCAAGGCACTCTCAGGGCTCAGAGAAAAGTGTGTGATCCACCATGAGAAGGGGACTCTTGCCGTGGCCTTTGAAGAGAAGAGGAAGATGTCCCTCTAAAAGGGAATCCACTTCGGGCTCAGTTATGGCCAAGGGACAGAGAAGATCTGAACTGAAGTACTGATGCTGGGGACAGGTGTGACAGGCGTCTTGGCAGTCCCCATATCTGGTCAAGTGCAGACTAGTGCAAGCAACAGGAAGCACAGATTCCAAGGAACTAAGAGAGAAATGAAGCAACAGAGAGGGCTAAGAAGACAGCCCTTGCCTTGAGGTAGCACCCTTGCCTTGCACATACAAGGGCCTGGGTTCAATCTTCAGTGAGAGGCGGGGGTGAGGGGAGAAAAATAGATCAGAGACACATCACTCAGAGGGGGAGATGGGGCATTCAATAAAGAGGACTAGAGAAGAGTGCAGTGCCCTATTAGCACACAATTATATGTCATTATAAGAAGGTCTATGACTATCAGTCACAAACTCTACAAACAACTTTTGTCCATAGCTGTGCTTTCAGAGACAGGGTAGCCATCTGAGCCATGGCTGAAGTCCCCAGACAAGCTCCGTTGTTAGGACCAACAAGAAAGGGAACTAGCCAGGTGGCTGCTGCCAAGAAGAGGCTGGGCCTCCTGCACAGGTCACCTTCTCGTGTAATATAAAAGACTCTCTTGCCTTTAGTGCCCACCAAGGCACCCCTAACCCAGCTATCTTACCCGCTTTGCCTCTTCTTCCAGCTGATGAGATGCCTTTCAGGGCCATGGCTGCATCTGCTGACCTGTAGTCCTCAGGCTGCGCTGGGCTCAGCAAGCACCAGAGATTTCCTCCACGCTGAGAGCAGGCACTTTTTGTCTGTTTCCTGCTTTTACAAAATGGAGCATCTATATTATTAATCATGAAACATTTTAACTCTCTAGACAATACAATAGATAACTATGTAATCTCCATCTCTCCAATGCCTTATCTATTTCAGATTTCTGGATTTTTTTAATTTTGAAAAATTAATTACATGTATACTTTGATTACATGCATATAATTTTTATAACTATCATTCAAAAGTCACTTATGCTGTATTCCATAAAGAATCATTACTCTCTGTTCTTTTTGCCAAAGACACATACATTCATAGACAGTACACGTGATTATTTTATACACCAGTTTTTTGTTTTTTTTTTAATCTAAATGACACAACACTGTGGCCTGTTTTAATCAGCCTTTCCCCCCAGCACTGTGTTTTGATGTTTACTGCATGTGACATATTCAGACCTCTGCCGGGTGTCCATTGTTCATGCTGCTGGCTGCACAGTATTTCATCTGATAAACCACAGTTTCTCTGTTCCTCATTAGCTCGAGCTTAGCAAAGAGGGTCAAGCTGCTCCCTTCACCTTTGTTGTGACAAGCAGAGAGCCACTCTAAAAGTGACCTTCTGTGTGTCCCTGACACCCATGGGTAAGAGGTTCTCTCAACTGGGGCTAGAGTAGAAATGGGCTCTTTACTGATTAATGTTACTTATTTATTATGTTATTTTATGTTATATTATTATGTTACTTAAAATGTTGTTTTTCTCATCCCAAGACTTTAGGGACCTGGCTATCTGCTCCGTTCCTGGACCTAGAACAATACCCTCAATAAATATCTGTTCAAAGAATGGACACACTCACATGACACCCCAGGGTGACTATACTAACTTACACTCCCACCAGTTTGTGCAAACACCCCCATTTCCAACATTCTTGCCAACACCTGGCATACGTAGGTTAGCGTTTACCCATCTGATCTATATGGACAGCATCATTGTCACCTCATTTGCATTCCTGGATTACTAATGAGCCTGGCTGTCTTCAAGTAGAGTTTTTGGCCACTTAGATTCCCCCCCCCCCCCCGAGTTACCCTGTCTACCTTCTCTGTGGCTTTTGTTTTCTTACAGTTTCGTAGAGATGTTCTCTTCATCCTGGGTAAAAAGCATCTGATGGCTTCCTTCCTGGGCCATGTACAGCTGTGACTGTACTTTATAGTTTGCCTGTTGGCAAGTATTATTTATGTATTTTAACTCCTTTTTGGCTTGCTTCTTAAAATAAATTTTAAAAATAAACATTTTAGCTTTTTAAAATAAGTTTAAAAATTTTTATTTTATATGCTTTGGTGTGAGGGTGTCAGATCCTTTGGAACTGTAGTTACACAGAGTTGTAAGCTACCATGTGGGTGCTGGGAATTGAACCCAGGTCCTCTGGAAGAGCAGCCAGTGATTTTAACTGTTGAATCATCTCTCCAGCCACTTTTTAGTTTTGATGCAGACAGTTCAGACTGACCCATAATTCAATTTGTAACCCAGCTGGTCCCAAATATACAATCCTCCTGCCTCTTCTCTCAAGTACCAGGGTCACAGCTGTACACAACTATACCAAGCTTTCTAAGTTTGTAGCCTTACCACATGTTTGCTAGGATTGACAGTTTTACCTTTCCTTTCTTTTTTTTTTTATATATATACTTTTTGTTTTGTTTTGTTTTTTCGAGACAGGGTTTCTCTACATAGCCCTGGCTGTCCTGGAACTAGCTCTGTAGACCAGGCTGGCCTCAAACTTAGAGATCCATCTGCCTCTACCTCCCAAGGGCTATTAAAAGCATGAGCCACCATGCCTGACTGGCTCTTCTTCCTTTTTTTTTAAAATACCATTTTATCCTCATGTTTACTATGTTCATAATTTGAAAGGAGATCTTGTAGTATTTGCTGTTTCTAACTGTGCCGATGTGACGTCAGTCGTGGGTTCTGGCAGGAATCTGTTGTCAGGTTATCGTTTTTGTAATTCTAGGATAAACATTCACAATTATAGATTTTTTTTCATACTCTACTGGATCTGTTTCTAGATAGCATATCTTTGGTTCTTAAAAAAAAATGTACCCATTCCCTTAGGGTTTGGTTTATTTTCTTGAATATTTTGTTTTTTAAAAAATATTCGTAGGCTAGGACTTTATGTTTCGCTTTGTCATTTTTTCAGGGAGAGGCATCTTTCTCTTCATGGTTTGTACTATACTCTTCAGCTTCCATTGGTTTGTATAGCCAAGGAGTCACCAAACATTTCAGATGCCACTATTAGATGCCAATACAGTAGGGTGAAGAGACAGAAGAGGTTTAGGAGTCTGAAAAGTCTTGTTTGACAAACAGTTGTCACACAATTAATGCTACTGTCTTGAAAGCCCTTGAAGACAGTGCTATGGGGATTGGTTGAGTCTCAGGGTTTGGGATCACATGAACCTGGATAATAATTCCAGCTCCATCGGTTACTGACCACGCCACTATGAGTGAGTTTATCCCTTAAAGCAGGACATTGATTGTGTCTTTCACAAAGTATATCGGACTATATGTGGTATAAAATGCTTAGCTTGGTTCTCAGCCTACAGTGGGCATCAATCAAAGGCAGCTGTCATTATTAGCATCTATCTTTCCATTTGTTCCCATAATTGCTTTATGAGATAGATTATTGTTAGCATTTGACAGATGTTTCATGAGCATGTGGGAACATTTAGTAAAATATGGTAAAAAATGTTGCTTTTTATTAATCTATGTAAAAGGGCTTTGATCGATGTCAGATACCATGCAGATGGGAAGGGAATGTTGTTCTCCAGATTGGCTTAGGCCCAAATTCTTGTCTGTATTTGGATGTGTCATTGCAGGAATTTAAAATCATGTATTACAAGAATCAGAGAAATAGCCTCCACATCTGAAAAAGAGAGACCAAAGGATGGACCAAAAAGATGGTTTAGCAGGAGTAGCTAGGCATTACTATATTAAAACACCAAGGCCATTGAGTGTCTACATGTGTGCATGTGCACGCTCCCAAGTGTGTACGTACATGTGGAGGTCAGAGGTCAAGCTCAGGTGGTGTTACCCAGGCAACACCCATCTCCTCTTTACAGACATTGTCCCCCACTTGCCGGGAACTCATCAGGTAGGCTGACTAACCACAGAGCCTCAGAGACCAGCCTGTCTCCCCTGCTCAGCACTGGGTCACAAGTATGCGTCATACCCAGCTCTTGTTTTGTTTTGTTTTGTTTTGTTTTGTTTGTTTTGTTTTGTTTTTTGAAACAAGGTGTCTATGTAACTCTGGCTGTCCTAAAACTTGGTAAGTAGACCAGGGAGGCCTCGAACTCACAAAGACGCGCCTCCAGCTCCCAAGTGCTGGAATTAAAGGTGTGCAACACTGTGCCCAGCTGACTGTTTTAAAATGTGCTTGCTGGGGATTGAGCCCTGGTCTCTGACTTATCAGGTCCATGCTTGTAAGTCAAGCACTCTGCTATTACTTTCCTATCCCCAAACAGTAAAATCTTAGGTGTGGCCATGTCTGACATGTAAGGTTATAGATAATTTTTCTTTAAACTTCTCTGCCTATTCCAAGTTTCTCCTGTGTCTGGAGAGGAATGGGGAGTCAGACATAGGAAAGAGAGCTGGCATCGAGTCCCAGTAAGCTATCTAGTGAAGCCCAACTTCCAGCCACATGCTGGGACTGAAGCCTTCAAAACTCATGTCCTGACTCCTCTAGCCTCAAAATGCAACTTGGTACACATAGCCTTTGAGTCCTCTTCTGTCTGTCTTTGATGACTGAAGTTAGATTCTTTCTTTTAGCTTGCTGGAAGGACTGACCTGGATCTTTAGACAGGGAGACCTAAAACCTACTCCATCCTTCCTGTATAGTGTTTGTTTACCTTTGACAGTCCTCAGGGTAGTCAAAGCCAGACAAGGAAGTCTCCACCAAGGCTGCTTTTCTCAGAAGTGGCCCATAGAGGTCGCACAGAGGCATCAACAGCTCCTCCCTCCTGAGCCAGGCATTGTGCTTGGCTCTGAGCTTCAATCTCAGCTCTTCCAGGCACCTAAGCCAGAGCCAGCACCCTTTCCATGAACTCCGGGTGAGCGCTCTTTTCTGATTTGGGATCTATTGGTTCATCATTCTCTCTTTCCCCACGCTTGCTAGGCTACCATCTTCTCCAGCTTGGATAGCACGGAGCAACTTCTAACCTGTCTTCTTACATGTTCTTCCTCTGTCCTACTTTCCAGTTAGCAGTTAGTGTCTTTTCTCATTTTCATGCACATGCCTCTGTGTGTGTGTGTGTGTGTGTGTGTGTGTGTGTGTGTGTGTGTGTTTTACATGTGGAGGTACAACATACATTTTGAAATCATCTTTGATTGCTTTTCCACCGTACGTATTGAGTTAATGTCTTTCAC
This sequence comes from Montemys delectorum, assembly GCA_019843815.1. Taxonomy (NCBI): domain Eukaryota; kingdom Metazoa; phylum Chordata; class Mammalia; order Rodentia; family Muridae; genus Montemys; species Montemys delectorum. The sequence goes on along the minus strand of JADRCD010209816.1, from coordinate 26,119 downwards.
TCAAATGCAGAGCTCACCGATATGGCTAGCCTTGCTAGCCAGCTTGCTCTAAGGATCCCCTGTCTCTGACTTCTAAGGCTACCTGTGGGCTCCTGGCATTGACTTGGGTTCTGGGAATCCAAACTCCAATCCTCACATGAATATGGCAAATGCTTTAATCACTGGGCCACCTCCCGAACCTGGGATGATCTTTTTCAAAACTCCATTCTACATGGGGTGACTGATGGCTTTTCATTTCCCATAGAATGAAGATCAGACTGGGTCAAGTACCAGACAAGTTTTGCATTGTCTAGCTTATATCACAGTTCTCATCTGCAGTTCTTAGAGCCCCAGGCTTGCCCAAGACTTGTCAGGGTATCTGTGAGGTGAAAGCTGTTATCATCAGCACAACACTGAGAGACTATTTCATGGTACTGATGCTGGCCAGCACTGTAAACAGTGTGATGAATAAAACCTCTGGCTAAGTGTCAGTTAAGACAGTGACAGCAGGATCAGAGGATGGCTCAGCAGGGAATGGCCCCGGCCACCAAGCCTAATGATGTGAGTTCAGTCCCTGTGGTGGAAGGAGAGAACACTCTTCAAGTTGCCCTCTGACCTCTACACTCACAGCACCTGTGTGCATGCACACACATACACAAATGCAATATTATTCTTTAAAGATAGTAACCACAGACTGTACACAGTGTTTGTGGGGTTTGTGGTCATATGCCCTCTCACTGTGAGACTGGGATGTTTCCTGCTGGGCTGGCGAGGCACAATTTAAAACAAAGAGACTGTCAGATTTACTCAAGACACTCCTTGGTGGAACACTTTTTAAAAATCAAAATAGGGAGCAATGTGTGCTCGTTCAGAGGTCCCGAGTTCAATTCCCGGCAACCACATGGTGGCTCACAACCATCTGTATGGGATACCCTCTTCTGGCATACAATATACATGCACATACATATACATACATACATACATCTTTTTAAAAATGTTTTCAAAATAAAAATTTAAATCTCAGCCCTAACATATAGTTTCTGTTGGTGGCATTGGTAATATTGTGTATATGGCCAAGTGACAATGGCTAAGTTGCTTCTGTTGCTGTCCATGGAAACACAGAATGCCCTTGTGTCTGTGTGAATTGTTAATGGCCATAACAGGAAGGGCTCTCCTGAGAAGAAAACTGGCAGTCAATCTATCATCTCAAAACAAAGAAGCAAGCTTCCCACTTCAAGGAAATCAGATTTGGAATCTTTAGGAAGCTTGTACCTGCCACTGTGTGCTTGCCAACTTTCCGGTACTTAAAGAGCTTTTCTATTGAAGTCAGAGGTCACATAGAGGACAGTGATATCAACGACAGTGTGTGCTGGAAGCACATGTGGAAGATCCCCACAGACCAGTGTCTTTCAAACATCCAAACCATGATATTGCCACACTCCTCAGGGTAGAGGTTGGTCCAAGGCAAGTGGTGGAGCCTCACCTCCAGTTCAGTTTGTCAACACCACACAAGTTCTGACTTGCCTATCACCTAAGAAGGCAGCCCTCAAGGAGATGTGGTGTAGGCCTGGTTTTCATCATATAGCCCTTTCCAAACATTACAGCACTCTGAATGTAGAAATGGGAGGGATGTTCTAACCATCCCCCACCCCATCCCCTCTCTGGTGTGTGTAAGGTGCACGCACATGTGTGCATGAGTGGAGATCAGAGATCGACTTCAGTACTGCTCCTCATGTCTCTTGCTGGCCCCAGGCCTTGCCTTGGGCTAGATAGACTGAGCACTAAGCTACAGGCATCTGCCTACCCTAGCCTCCCCGGCACTGGGATGGGAAGCTGCTCCATCTCTATTGTAGGCTATTTTAATGTGGGTTCTGGAGGTTGGATTCAAGTTCTCATGGTCACAGGGCAAACCTTTTACCAACTGAGTTCACTCCAGCTTCTCCCAACATCTTTTTATAAAGTCATTAGATTTGTGAATGTGAAAAACCCAATTCATCTTCTGCAATTTCTTACAAAAATGGGATTTTTCATGAACATGTGTGCTTTCATTACTGTTACTGACTTATTGTTAGTAAGGTATTGTTGGAAGAATTTGTATGTTTTTAAGTGTTCTGTCTCACTTCATGTTATGGAAACTGATGGGAGTATGAGGGACTTCCTAGTACACAGCCCTTGAGAGTCACTGGTCTAAGCTCTTTCCATAAAGGTCAGCATTCTAACCTCCCCCATATCACTCTTAACATTCCCAAATATCCCCTAGTCCCTTCTTTATGTCCCAGAGTCAGTTTCCTTAGCCAGGCTGCCCTGTGCTTCAAGGCTTCCTCCCATGCAGCTTCGCATGCCAACAATGGACACCTTAACCCCAGCCCTCCCCTCCCCAGCTGGGCTGTCTCCAGCGCAGCTTGAGATGGCTTCTCCTCGACAGCATCTACCCGTGCACTTTCATGCCCCCGCCCCGTAGGCTCCAATGTTAATGTGTTTCCTAATGATCTCTACCTTCAGATTGAAATTCTCATTATGTCCCTCCTTTATCACCTCCCTTCTGCACCTATCTTACAAGCGCCTCCTCTGCCACCCGTTGTATCGTATTAATCACCACCTGTCTAAGAGAAGAGAGAGGAAAAGCTAACCAACATTTTTGGCATGAGAGCAGTCAGTGCTCAGTCTTTTCCCCGATTAAGAGGGCCTCATACACCTCTTTACAAGCACTGGGATAATTTAGCCACTGTTGTCGGAGGATTTTTTTCCTCCCAAGCCCAGGAAGAAAAGCATCAGGTGCTGTCATTAATGAGGCCAATTTCCCTGTCTCTTGTAGCTAGAAGCCCCTGAAGTGTGTGCTTGTTCTGCACGCTACCCATTCCTCTCATTTTCTCTGTACATCATCTTGTTCTCTGAACTCCAGACCTTATGTAGACCCAGCCCTCGCCTAAGCTCAGGGTCCATGGGAATCAGCTGCATCCTTTGATTTTCCTTTGCAAAGAAAAAAAAAATGTGGGTTATCTAGATGTCTCAGCCTGCTGGGGTGCGGTAAAAGGCATGATAGGGTTTTCTTATTGGAACCGCTAAGAAAGCTTTATAAGAGATCAGGCTATCTGTGCCCTTGGTTGAAGAGGTCTGGTCATGAAGTATGTCCTGGTACAAACGATGCCAGAGCCTCTGCTCCTCTCTGGACCTGGTTTTCCCTCTGTCAGATGAGCAGGTTCCAGAAAGCCCAGTTGGTGCAGAGGAGGGGCACCTGCAGAGGAAACACACCTGGGTCTTCTCTCCAAAGAACATAGTGTCTTAGATACCCTGAAGCATCTATGGAATGATATCCACTCTGCACATGTGTGTATGCGTGAATACTCTAGACTGCCCGACTTGTGCCACCCTTGCTGATCCTGGGATGTGGTGGTGGCAAATGAGGAAGAACGGTACCTGTCAACTCTAAAGAGTTCATAGGCTTGTGATGGAGCTACATAGCATGTGTAACTAGCCAGGCTCCAAAGCATTGCTAGGAATGGGTACAGTCCTGAAGGAGAGATGGGACACGGTGTCTTCATGCTTTAGGGTAGGAATTGGGGAGTGGTTGCCAATTAGGAATGGTGACAGTCTCCAGTTGAGGAATTTGAGAAAGCCTTTTGGAAAAGCATGATTTAGCCAAGGCTAGTGGCATATATCTGACATCCCAACACTCAGGAGGCTGAGGCAGGAAGGTTGCAAAATGTGGTATGTGTAGTGTGGGCTACACAGTGAGACCCTGTTTTATAGATAGGGGAGAGAGATGGGGCGGGCAGGAGATCTATTATCAAATCTAAGTCATATAGCTCAATGACCATATAGCAAGAAACCAGAAGGGAGAGAAGTCAAAGAGCCCTAAACTCACTGAGGAAAGGTTTGGGGAGAAGGGGAGAGGGGAGAGGGGGGAGAGAGAGAGAGAGAGAGAGAGAGAGAGAGAGAGAGAGAGAGAGAGAGAGAGGAGAGAGAGACTCTGGAGTCCCCTAGAATCATGCCTCTAACCCAGGCTGAGCAGGAGGTCTGAGGATGCAGCAGGTCCCTCCCACAGGGTCCTTGCAACGTTATTATCTGGATGCAAGCTCCCAACATTCAACTACCCTGTCTCAGTGGTCTGCAGGCATTTCAGGTCTGTGTGAAACAGCGATCTGAGCATTTCCTAGAGTCTGGAAGGCAGGGGGAAGAAACTTAAGAACATATCACTCCCCTTCAAATAAGAAGCTCAGTCGAGCAGCTTTTTTTAACTTTTCAGCCCTGCGGCCTCCTTAGTAGTCTATCTGGGAGAGGTCTGCATACACACCAGGGTTTCAGTCTGGTGCCGTTAGCATGTGCTCTTTGCCCAGGGCACATTAGATCATTACCAAGCACTCACAGCATTTGACAAATGGGATAGCTGCCGCTCAGGCAATTTCCCAGTGAATGGCTGAGCCAGGTGGAGTGGGCTGATAGGTGGCCTGACTCAACAGGGGAAGCTAATACTAATCATTAGGTCTTTGAACCTTACCATGTTCCCAATTAATGGGCGAATAAAGTGAAACGAGTAATTAGATGGATTCCAACCCACTAGCTGTGCTTCCTCGCTTGAGTGCCTCCCACCTCCTTACCTCTCCAGGCAGAGCAGCGACTCCGCTGCACAGATGAGCAGTGTGGGCTTAGGATACTCATAGCATTAATAGCTGCTAGGCACTGAGAACGTAAAAAGGGCACTTGGGATGAGCTAAGCTTGGTGCTAGGATGTTGGCATTTGAACAAGAATGGCATGCCTGCTCCATCTTAGAGACACAAAGGTCAGGATGAAGGAAGAATGAAGAGCCACCAGGACCACCTGGTTGTGTGGCTGGCCTGGGATAGAAGCCACTCGGGGCTTTCCTTCTTAGGCCAGGATTCTTCCCTAGCAGATTGACCCCAGGCGAGCTATTTCCTTGTTTTAGCAGGTGACCTTTCCAGGCTCACTGATGTGAAATCAAATTTAAAGACTTTCACCAGCCAGCAAACGTTGCCGTTTGATAGCGTGTGGGGCATGGTTTTAGTATTATGTGGCTGAGAGAACATACCAGTTCACATCTGTGCTTTCTTCAGAACGATCCCTTCTGGTGGCTCCCTCCAATTGTGTGAGCGAAGGAGGCCAAGCCTCGAACATTCAAAGCCTTTCTTTCTCCCTGGAGGACTTTGTGTGTTTGGACCCATAATCTATACAAATCCCAGAACTCGAAGCTTCATTCTAGTGTAACTGAGAGTGAGAGTCTCTTTATTTCACCTCCACCTCTAGCTTGCTCTACAGCCAGCCAGGCCTCCCCTGGGTCTCAGTCTCCTCAGAGAGCAAAGACTTCTATGACCTTCTGTTTATTAACTTCTTGTGCTTATTCCCCATAAATAAAATCCTATTGCATGATGGGTGCATTTATCACTGATGAACAAGATCACTTAAACTCAGAATTCTTTTTTTTTTTACAAACATGCACAGTGTTATTTTCTGAACCTCAGGACTCACTGGGGTGATTTGGCTTCTTTATTGTGATCATCTTGCCAAGGACTAGTGAATCAGACCCAGTCTCCCACATAACTAGGGTGGCCCATCTAGAGTCACCTCTTGCGATAGGGCAGAGCACACATCTTCAGCATTGCTGGTTCTCTTCCTCACTCAGGAGGCATAAGTCTGTCCTGGCCCTTGTGCTTCTTTGTCATCACAGTCCAGAGCCCAGTTCAGGCTACAAACAAGGATGAGTGCAGGGAACAAGAGAGCAGAGGCTTGCATCAGTGCCCCTGATGGGCGTTACTGGTCTTACTTAGCGTGCTGACCACCCCGTGCCACAAGCTGCCCATGTCCCCAGCCCTCTTGGAATAACACATCAACTTTTCTGGAGATCTCGCGTGGCTGCAGGGCCTCTGGACTCACGTCACGTTGGAGGAACCTGCTTCGCTAAGTCGAAAGGTTCTACTTACTGTAAATAAAGGTAGTGTCTGATAAGGTAAAGAGATTTTTTTTTTCCACAAATGAGAAGAAATTCGGCACTTTATGCTAATGTGACAAGTGTATGTTGTCTGCACATAACATTTAATAAGAGATTTAACACGAGACTTTATTTAAGAGCCTCGGTTCTGTGTGTGGTCGGTATGTATGTGAACGCCCATGGTAGGCTGACTTCAGGTATCTTTCCTTGATCACTGTCCACCTTCCTTTTTGAGATAAGGTGTCTCAGTGAACCCAGAGCTCATAGATTTAGCTAGGTGGGCAAGGCAATGAACTCAGGGGACCCTCCTGTCCCCCTTCCTCGAAGCACTCGGTTACAGGTACATGTCACCATGGATGGTCGCCATATTTGCATAGCAAGCACCTCACCAACTAAGCTATCGGGAGCCCATGTTTGTGATCTTAACTGTGGTCTCCTGAGAGCGTTTACATGTTTAAACCTGTTCTTGCATAGTCTAAATATATAAAAATTTTATGCTCCGATAAAACTATGTCTGTTGCTTGTCAGGTTTTCCCAGAAGTACTTTCCCTTTTCAGGGAGGAGCTGACTGAGAAATTATTCAAATCAGATTTCTTGATCTATCTGGATCGCAGAGTTCACGTATTCCCTCCCCCGCTCTGCTATCTCCCATCATCTGCTGTGGTGCTTTAGGATTGAGGCTCGTGGGGAACCTCATCAGGGTCACATAGTAGTGAGGCCTAGGGCATCCTTTCAGCAGAGAGCACTCGTTTCATGAAGCTCCTCAACTGATGTCTTAAGAGCACCAGCCAAGCAGTGGTGGCACATGCCTTTAATTCCAGCACTTGGGAGGCAGAGGCAGGTGGATTTCTTAGTTCAAGGCCAGCCTGGTCTACAGAGTGAGTTCCAGGACAGCCAGGGTTATACAGAGAAACCCTGTCTCAAAACAAACAAACAAACAAACAAACAAACAAACAAAAAAAGCACCGATGGTTTTAGGTCATGGGCCCCAAAGGAAGACCCATCCTCCGTCACAGTTACTGAAATCACATCTTACCACCTGTAGCCTCCTGTGGTCTGTGCTGTGTTACTATTAGATTTGGTGTGGGTCCCCCACTTGCAAAAAATCAGGAGGGAGATCGCTGCAAAGTGCACGAGGTTTTTATTGAACCAGTATACTGGGGTCGTCCTGCATTCAGAGCAAAGGCAACCCCCAGGAACAAAAGCACACACACTTTTTATACCTTTCAGTACATAGGTTTACAGCATGAGTTGGTTATCTCTCATTGATGGAGCCCATTATCTTTTGTTCTCATGGACCTCTGTACCCCAGGTGAGGAGGAGATACCGATTGCACGCAGGAGGGGTCGGGGGTAGATCCACCCTCCCAGGGATGTTTCCTGGAACCGGGCATTTCTTGGGGATGAGTGTTTGCTCTGTAAACCTTTCTGAAGCTCTGTCTTTAGGCTAAATGGACATTCCTTGCTCCTTGGTATTTTTATGAGGTGTCCCTATTTGCTCAGTTCTTACATTACTGTAGGATAGCCCAGCCACCAGCCTGCACATTCAGAATGTTCTTTGGACCCTTTTTCTGCCCAGCTAACTCTGCCAGTGCCTGTGCAGGACAACATCACCCAGGGTCTTCCCCACCCTCCTTTCAAAAAAAAAAAAAAAATGTCCCATTTCTCTGTATTCCTGTAGAATGTGATGTTTGGGTTTTTGTTGTTTTGTTTTGTTTTTTTGTTTTATCAGTTTATATGTTTCTTTTTTCACCTTCCTGGGCGCAAAGAAAATGGACCTCATGCATCTCTAGATCTCTATATCCGAGAGCGCCTGACTCTATCTATAGTGAGAACTCTATCAAAGCATTTTCTCAGATTTACTGGCCCAAAACACTGGATCATATAGTTCAGAGAGAGGCCGTTTACAGAGGATCGTGGTGCTAGTATTTGTTGAACAAAAATGGTAAGCATGCCTATCAAATCCCAGGGGGACATGGAAAGCTGGGAGAAGTGACTGTATACAAGAACTATGGAGCCAGAGCCACACCATAAGCCCTCCTTCAGTTACTTTTCACCACAGAGCTGCCAGGGGAGGCACTTGGTGGGTAAGGAGGCTGTCCTAGCTCTGTGTGACCATTAGCTCTGTCAACTTGACACAATCTGGAACTTCCTGAGTCCCCAGGGAGACTCAGTGACAGATTGTCCAGATTAGGTTGGCCTATGGGCACATACTTTGAGTATGCTGACTGAGGCAGTAAGATGTGACTACGGTAGGTGATGTCATCCTCTAAGCAAGAATCCCAAACTATGTAAGAGTAGAGAAATACGCCTGAGTATAACTGTGTGTGTACTCCTGCTCCTGATAATGGGTTCAGTGTGGACAGTTCCTTCAATCTCTGCCACTGTGACTCCCTACCATAATGGACTGCAGTCTTGAACCATGAGCAGGAATAAACATCTCCCCCCTTACGTTTTTTGTTAGTACATTTTTATCACAGCAGTAGCCAATGAACCTAAAAGCCTCCAAAGAGGTGAATGGTATTAGGAGGAAGACCCTTGGGAGGTGAGCATACCATGAGAGCAGAGCCTTACAAAGGGGAGGAGTGTCTCACAATGGGGATCCAGAGTCCCTGCTCTCCTGAGTAACCTGCAACCAGACTCTGTGGGCTCTATGGGATTTCCAGGGGAATGAGGGAGATAGCAGTGTGTGCTGACTGATAGCAGCTCAGGCTGACTCTTCCTCATAGCTGACTACACATAGCTGAGTCAGGAAGCTCACAGCTAGGCTTCTCTAAACCCAGGGTTCTTGCTTCAGCCTTGAGGAGAAAGAGCTACTGAGGCAGCACAGTGGTTGCCTGAGGGAGAGAAGAAATGAGCTCTGCTTGCTGAGAGAGGCTCAGCTTACAGCCATATCTGCCCCCAACTCACTGGGAGATTGGCAGTAACCTCAGATCACCCCCACACACTGCTTGTGTTACAGAGATGCTAAGAGCCCCATTTCAGAAGGCTGCATACCTTACCCGAGCACCTCAGGGAACAAAGGAATTAATGAACATGAATCAACCCTTAGTAAGCCATGTGGCGTGGAACAAAAGGAGAGAGGAGCTGCTTTCGGATTCTAAATGAATATGAGTACCAGCCGTCAGCAAGCCCTGGAGGGAGCTGTGGTTCTCCTGCATGGGGAGCCTTGTCTGCTGCATGGTATTATGAGCAGCACAGGGCAATGCCTCCCCAGGGATACCCCTGGCCCTGAGCCCCAAACCAAGGCTCCTGAGAAGCCAAGACTCTTTACATATAAAATCCATGGCTACTTCCTGGCAGGCATATATGAAGAGGAACTTCAAAGTCCGTGTCAGGATCCTCATCTAGCTCCAAAGATTCAAACACCTCGAAAGAGATGGATAACCCTGGAGCTCTCACACAGGTAAACTGGGATCTTTGTGAGAAGAACACAGCACCTGGGAGAGATTGATGGGGCAGGATCTTTCACACAAAGTGAGAAAGAAAAAAAAATGAATGCTTTATCTTCTAAAGAGCGGCCTGTGCCTTTCATCCTGAGATTAAGGCTCTCTCCCTCCTCCCCATTGCTGCTCTTGATCAAAGAGCTGCGTGGGTGTAGGACAGTGGGGGCTGTCCATCCATCCATCCGTCCGTCCGTCCATCCTTCCATGCCATGAACCCGTCCAGGCTCTGGATTAGGCTCTATGAACAGCAAAATTCAAAGGTTGAGATCTGGCTGCAAGAGGGGAATTAAGAGTTGATGCGCAGAAGCCTGTGATGGGGAGCCTGGGAAGGAAGCCTTTCACCCTCAGAGTGTCCGAGGGCTTCCCTGAAGAAGAGACCCATATATGTGAAGACTAGGTATGTGTAAGAGAAAGAGAAGAAAGGGCACAATACCCAGAACAGGAGACAGCGGGGGTGAGGGGTGGGTGGGGGGGTGGGAGGAGGTCAAGAGTCACACACAGGCATGATGGATCTAGAGCATGGGGGTATGTGGCTGCCAAATCACAGGGGTCTGGCAAGCAGGGGACTCCAACATCTAGCCTGGGATCACCTGTAGCCTCTGAGGAGGGGTGGTAGTGCCCATGTGACAGCTTTGACAGTCATCTTTACTACCCCAGTCCCTAACTTCAGCACTGGGTGGGGGGGGCACACACTCCTTCCATTTGTCACTCACCTCAGACTTCCTGTCAGAAAAGGCCTGGAGGAAAATTGACCTGAGATCCTGCTGGCAGTATTAGAGGTCTATAAAACGAGCCATTCAGAGGAGAAATGAAGAGTAAGGCAAGCAAAGTGCCCCTTCCCTCTTGGAGCCGACCTGCTTTCTCTGTGGCCATGAGAGAAAATTCCCATAAGGCCATACAACAAAGAAACAAAAATGAATATTTTTGCAATTCACCACATAGAACCCCCTATACCCTAACCTGCTTGTGGACACTTTGGGGAGCTCCATTCCCTTATGACAATTGGCTGTGACGGGGACCTAGGGTGTCTCTCACAAGCTGGAGGAAATCTCTGGAAGAAATTTTGATTGATAAAAGTAGCTGGACTGGACAGTTTTCCTCAGGTTTAAAAAAAGAAGGATAGAAAAAAAACCAAACAATCAAACGGAGCTTGTTATCCCCACAGGTGTTTCTGCAGGAAATTGCCTGGGTCTGGTTTTTCTCTCCTCTCTCTGGAAGTGCCCAATTTCACTCTGACCTCCCCATTTTTCTCCAGGGCTCCACAAGAGCTATTCCACCCCCACCCCCACCACCCGGTCTCCATCCCTCTGCTTCATTTCCAGACTCTCACCCCAGTGACACTGCAGAGGGCTTTCCGTTTTCTTCCTCAAGGCTCCCTCTTAACATCTCCTCAATCTTCACTTGCATTGTAATAAAAGCAAACCAACCAGCACGTGGCTGGCTTCCGGTCTCCTGATCCAGAAGCAAAGCCCAACTGCACTCACCTAGTCACTGTGCAGGGCGATGTGGCCTTGTGGTGGGAAGGAAGCACTACCTTGCCTCAAGTTCAATGTTAGCACTGTACACTAAGTACCTAAGTCTGGGGGTGAGGGAGAGTGGGAGAGCGACTTCAGCTGCTGTGTACAGACTGTGCGGCAAGCCAGAACCTTCACAAATGAATGTCAGTCTTTTGAATGAAAGCTCAATTGTTTCCCCGGGGAAGACCAGAGAGGTGGTGTGGAAGCGCAGGCTACACAGGCAGACACAGCATGCTTGGGACCTGGGTGGCCTTGTGAGCCCTTGGGAGCAGATTGAGACTGTATTTTGATAAAACCTCAGTTTCTACACCTATGACATGAATCCTATAATACCTTGGGCCTTTGGTGCCATCAAAATATACCTAGAACAACAGTGCCCAGTTAAAGGGTTTGTTTGTTTGTTTGTTTGTTTGTTTGTTTTTAAGATGGAGGCCCATATAGACCAAGCTAGTTTCGAACTTGTTATATAGCTGAAGAAGAACTTGAATTTCTCATCCTCCTGCCTCTATTTCCTGAGGGCTGGGATTACACATGTGTATCACCGTACCTGATTTATATGGTGCTGAGACTAGAACCCAGGACTTCATGCATGTTAAAGCAGCATCCTCGCAGCTGGGTGACACCCCAAGCCTGAGGACATCTTAGGGAACACTGACTTCATCTGTTGGGGGAAGAGTCCTTTTGTAGTTTGGAAATAAACTGGAAAAGTAGTTTGTTCTGCTTTAATTATGATGTCAATGCTAAAAAACAAAACAAAACCAGATTTTAGAAAATATAAAAGGTTTCTGCTAATGTTCACCTTTCCCACCTGTAAATGGGGCTTCAACATTATCTCACCGTGCAATTCTGCTGACCTTCGATGGCTTCACGGCATACATGTCATCTCACATCCCTCTACTGTGCTCCTCCTCAGCTTCAGCAACCGGAAAGCATCCTCAGGCTCTCTCAAACAGTGACTTGCCCCTCTGTCAGATGCTTCTGAAGGGCTCAGTCATGCTCTTCTCTAAGCAGAGCAGAGCTGTGGGGGAATCGATTATGGAATCAAGAAGGTGGGTGGGTGGGTGTCTCCAAAGCTCCTGGTGCCACTGCTACCCTGAGCTTGCAAAGAGCTGTAGCTGCTGGTTACCATGGCTGCCACCTCTGGTCCTGGAGCATGGACGTCATGTGTAGAACTAGTTGTCGATTTAGTGTGTGTCAGCTAGTGTAAAAATGTGTGGGTCTTTGACTATTGTGAGGCTGGCCATGTTTTCGTGTGGCCTTTTAGGTTTGTTGCTTATATTTCGTTTTGTGGGATTTGGAACATAGATGTTTATTATATCCGTTGTCCATTAACTCTTAGGATTTGTGTGGGCACGGGTGTTTATGAGGCCAGAAGAGGATGCTGGGTGCCTGCTTTCACTCTCTGTATTATTCCTTGGAGCCAGAGTCTCTCACTGAGCCTGGAGCCAAGCTGCTGACCACCGAGCAGCATCAATCCTCCTATCTCTGTCACAGAAGCACGTTCAGCCGTGCCCATTTTTCACATGGGTGCAGAGGATTTGAACTGGGGTCCTCACACTTGTATATCAACCGCTAGTTTCCACTGACCCATCTCTCCAGTCCCACACTTAGGATTTTGAGGTTTGGTAAACATAATATAGCCAGGAGAAAGAAGGGGTCTTTTTTTTTTTTTAACTGACTGAGGCAGAGGGGTGCAGAACAACTGGAAAGTCAGTCAGGGTACTCCTCAGGAGCCTTTAGCCCAAGACCAGCTTGCTCCTAAGGTGGTTGCCAATCCAAAGCTGCCTAAAGTGGATTTCACAAAATTGATAACCCCCACCCCTCAAGAATTCCCCGCAAGGACTCTGGTAAGGCATGTGGCATTGAGAATTCAATGGAGTAGAGGAGACTAGAGTGAGGCTTGGCTGTTAAGGGCACTCCATGCTCTTGTGAAGAACCTTAGCTCAGTTCCCAGCACGATCTGGCGCTCACACCCCTGTAACTCGAGGCCAGGGATCCAGCGCCAGCTTCTGGGGTTCATGAGCACCAGCACACATACACACATAAGCAAAAATAAACTAAATCTTGAAGACAAAGAATGCAGTGGCTTTGAAGGCGGTAAGCAGGCCCCAGGGCAGGGGTGGCCAGCACAGACACACACAGACACACCGCAATTGTGGCGGAACCACGTGCTTACATTACATCCTTTTAAAGACTCTCAGTGAAACCTAAGAGGGATCAAGTCCTGGGGAGGCAGAAGTACTAGCTGGAGGAACCTAAGGGTTACTAGTAAGGCAGGCTCAAGCTTGAAGGTTCAATCCCTCAAACTCCAGCAGCCGACGCCCAGGGCTGACTGACAAACCCAGAAGATCTTACCTCTTTAACCCAGATGGCTCCCTGAACACCCCGTCAGCATCTTTTATACAGTTCTCAGCTCTTCCTCTCCCACCAGAGGAGGCCACCATAACCAGTTCAACCAGCTCAAGTTGAGACCACCTCTGCTCCACTTCCCACGGGCCTCCGATGGTCCCCACTTAAGGGCTTCCAGGCTTTTCCTGGCCTGGCTTCTCTCTCCCCCTCATGCTCCCTAATCGAAGTGACTCAAAGCTTGTGGTTCCTAAAGTTGAAATTCTCAAGGTGCTGGAAAAAAAAGCACACAAATAAATCAGCAGGTGCCAGAGCTGCTCCTGAGGGGGACTTGGTAGCTGAGGGATGGGGATTACCGAAGTGTAATTTACACAACAGCTGTGTTTCTTAAAGGGTGTGTAAATCTGTCCAGAAGTGATTGAAAGGCGAATGAGAGAGGGGGTGTTACTTAGAAAACCCCCGTAGTGAGCTCTTTTGTAAAGCAAATCTTAGCGAGCTCCCAGGTCTACTGGTGTCACGCCTCTGTGACCCTCCTCCTCCCTTCAATCTAAGCAGATTAACAAGTACCCTTTGGATTTCATCACACCTCTGTGTACTGCCTGGACTAAAAATAGTTCCTGGTACAGGAAAAGAAAAAAGGCACGAAATCCACATTTGTGGATTCAAGGAAAGAAGAAAGGGGGCACACAGGGAATTAAACTTCACTCCCTCAAAGGCACAGCGTGTCTTGAGTGACCTCTTCCTCTGCCTCCCGCCAGCTGGAGCCTTCCTCCCCTATGAGCCTCACAACAAATTAGCCCCTCTTAATTTATCCTCTGGTAAATCCTTCTGCTACCACAGATTAGTATTATTAATGAAAGGTCATTAGAGATGTGTGGGCAGATGTCACAGCAGTTGGGAAGCTTAAGGACACACTCGGTGTCTGTGGGTCAGCAGGTGGCTTTCCTCCACTTCCTAGGCAGAGGGGACCACAGAAGTGAGATGCCTTCTGTGTGAGGAACCCCTCTCCTGCTGAGGCAGGATAAGAGAACAGGGAAAATTATGGGGCATGGCCTCATCCTGGAGTCTGCCTGAAGCCTCTCGTCAAGCATTCCAGAACAACCAGTAGCATTTTCTGAAGGCCTTCTTCCTTTGTGGTAGTAACATGCAGAGATCTCACCAGTTAGCAGTTTACAGTAAGAGGGCTCATCCTAGCCACCCCATGCAAGCCCAATGGCCTCTGCTTTATCTTCTTATATTGTAAGTCCTGTCCAGGGAACCTCTGGAGCCAGCTTCAAATCTCAGTTATTTGAGGGGGTAGGATAGGAAATGAAGTTTCTTAGCACCCCTTGAGATGTCACCCAAGAGCCACGAAAATGACTTAGTCTACTACTGGGGCAGTCAATTGTTGCTCTTTTTTTTTTTTTTTTTTTTGAGAAAACTGTGCTCTCTGGCAAATCTTAGTTCTCAAATGCTTCTTTCTTAACCCCCATGCACACACACACACACACACACATATATATATATATATATATATATATATCCATGTATTTTGTAAATTCCAACTCTACTTTATACTGGTTTGTTCTGAAATTCTTCTCTGCATCAGAGCCAAGAAGCTGGTTCACCTGAGTCAAAGTCTCTAAAAGATTAAAGGAACCCCTGGGCTGCTGTGGGTGACAGCTGGGTCTCTGCCCTTGCCGCCACTGACATCAATGGTCATTTCTGGCATTCCTGTCACACACCAGGCTGAAACGGCCACGCCATGCTGGGTGGTGTACATTTTAGAGCCTCTGTCTTGTCTAGTGTCTGTGAATCAGAGCAGTCTTGAAAGTTTCCAGCGGGAAATCCTGACCTGTTCATTTATTACCTTGGCCTTCTTTAGACTGAAGGTACAAACCCAGTTAGATGTCACTCCTTCAGAAAGGGATATCATTTGGTTTGCATGACTACCTAAAAAAATAGTTAATTAATTAATGAATTAAAAATTCTACATTTGTAAGACCGACATGCTGCCTGGTGATATCCACTCTGATTTCCTGGGCGGATTCAGGGTTCACCAGCCTGACATCACGGGACAGAGGCAGCTTGTCTGAGCTTTGCTCTTGTGTGTCATTAAGCTACTGGCCTTTGCTCTCGGGCAGGGCCTCCAACAATAGGAGTCATGTAAGAAGCATAGATTTTTAAACTCAGTCCTCCCTGTAGGGAACCTAAGCACATAGAGCGTCCAAGTGCTGCCTCTCTGGGGGCCATCACTGTCCTGGTGAGTGCCCATCTCCTCACTCCTCTCGGTTCTGAGAAGCCACACTTTGTGAGCAGTTGCTGTGTCTTCAGAGTTGTGGTATCTGGAGATCCGGGAGACCAACTCGACTCTTTCCTCTTTCCTTTGGCTTTTCCAGAAGCCTGGAGCCAGATTTGTGTGCCACCTGACCCTAGCAACAGTGCATACCTGCCACACATTGGCCTCTTGTGTACTCCAGTCATCCCCGCCTTACTCTTCCTTCTTCCCCTCCCCACCTCCTTTATGCTGCCCCTCCCCCATCCCTTATCACTTGTTCACCATCTGCTTTCTGCCGTCTACCAATGCTTTATTTATCATCTCTGTCACCTGTCATCTATCATACAGATCTCTGTGTAATACACTTCATGTTCTTTCTTACAAAGAAAATGTATGCTTCTCTTTTTTTAATCAATATTTTAAGGCATTTGAAATTCTCATTGTCATCTTTGAAGTTGCTCAGTGCTGATCTTGTTAGAAACTACAAAGATGGTGGATACTTAATTCTGTAATTAAATGAGCCCCCCCCTTTTCTCCATCTTTTAGCCCCATCTTTGTAAATTATGCCAGTTTAATTGGATTTGCATTTTGATTGGACACCCATTCACTGAGAAAGGCAGCCAAGTAATAGATGCTCTGCCCGGCAGGCTGCCACAGAGCGGCGGACTGAGGACAAGACGCCTATACAACATTCTATACAAGTATCCCAAGGGTCTCCAAGTGTCCCCCGGTACACCTCACTGCCTCCTCCTCAATGGCTACTGCTCTCCGGAGCCCTACCCCCATAAGTTATTTTCACCTGTTTTTTTGAGCTCTGTATGCAAACGCCTTTGTGCAGCGCTCACCACCTTCCCTGGTGTCTGGCCCCTCAGGCATATTTGGTGATGTCCATCAGCACTGGAGAGTTTAGCAGTCGTTCATTCGTTTTTCCACTACAGGGAACTGAGTTCATCGTGAGTGTTGCCGCATGCCAGCACTGACGGCTTCAGTTTCTTTCAGTGTATACCTATTATTTTCTGTTGTTTGGGGCCGAGATAAAGAATAGAAGAAAAGCTTCTCTGCGGCCAGGCCCATCCCCGAGCTAAGCTGCTACAGAGTGCGTTCCAGGACACCCAGGCCTACACAGAGAAACCCTGTCTTGACACACACACAAAAAGAGAGACCGTATATTAATTTTTATCCTTAATTTGTGTCCATTCTCTAGGTGATGTGATCATTCCCTCTCTCTGATAGAGTAAGCAAGCCCGCACAACAGAAGGCTGACCGTAGTGAGGGCACTGACACACAGTCCAGCCTCACTAAGCACAATGATGTCTCACGGCTGTCAGTCTTCCTGGGCTTTAAAGGGAGCTGTGTTTGTTGTGGCTAAAGTTAACTTGTGACGTGCCATGGAAAATACCTGACTGACCAGAGATGCGACTGACTCTTGTAACCGGGGAAAGAACACTTCTGGATGAGTTTAAATACTTTTGGCCACAGGTAATGGATTCAGTATAAAGTTATTAAGGGGACAGCCTCTCTCTCACAAAGTTGTGCAAAGCTAAAGTAGTCAGTGAGCCCAGAGGGTTGATGGTATCATCTTACCTGCGAGTTCCTCCCACCCTGCCATCCCTTCCATCCTTGGCACAGTGGCTTTGGTCTCAGTCACAGACTGGCTGCACCGCTGGCTGCAGATGTGGTATCCCTAGACTGTAACATCTCAAGGCTGATGGGCCACTGACGAGTGTCTTCCCATGTATTAGTCAATTATGTTAATATTAAACATCCCCATGTGTAACATTACGTGAGGTTACCAAACCTCAGAAAGGAAAAAGGAGCCACGTCCTCTCTCAGCTGACATGTACACATGTAAATGGACGCAAATGGATGCAGAATAACACAGAAGGGGGATGGAGGAAGGGTGATACTGAGTGATAAGGAAGAGTACAGTTCGGGTGAGGGACACACAAGTGTTGAAGGAAGGTATAAAGCAGTTGTGTTTCTAGTTTTAACTCTGTCATGGCAGTCTTGAGGTATATTGGATAAATGCACAAGACTATAACTGATAGTGACAGTGTGGAGCCCTGAGTGAGGCTCTGTGGCTTCAGAATGGCCATTCTAACGCTAGACAAGTCATCAAGATGCATAGTCTTTGGGTCTGGTAGGCGCTAGTTGGAATGGTTGTGTTAATCTACCTGTGTGGCATTTGATTTTTGTTTTATAAGTTCTTTATGATAAAGAGATTTTTATTTAAAAAAAATAATTAGTATTTTTAAAAATACTATCCTTAAAGAGTGAAGATGGAGTCAGGTATAGTAGTGGTTAATCCCAGCACTTGGGAGGCAGGAGCGGGGGCATCATTCGATCAAGTACATCCTAGATTACATGAGACCTTTTCTCATTTAAAAAATATAAAAAGAGCAAAGATACCTTAGTTGGTTTTCTAACACATCACCCTTTCCAGATTTAGGTCACAGTCCCAACCCTAAATGACTATTGCCAATAAGATTGGACTCATAGCAGCCTGTTCCTGAGCTGGGCTGGGCCGGGTCAGCCTCTCCCTAAAGCACTTCTCTTTGAAAAAGGAGCATGGAACCTGGATGAATTGAGTTCTGCCAGGCAAAGGAAAGGGATCAGAGTGAGCTGTTGGCCATGTCTACAGCCGCTCCCTAACCTTAACGGGAAGTCATCCTCAGTCTCCAAGAAAGAGACAATGCTGGGGAAGTGGGGGGAGCGAAGTGTATTTGTTTGAATAAAGTACTAAGAATCTTACCTGAAAATCTGGTTCTATAAGAATTTTTCCAACCACCTGACTGTCACAAGCTGCAAAACAAACCCTAATGTGTTAGCCATCTGAGGGCTCTAATAAGATCAGGGCCCCTTGGGGAGGGGGTGCCATACTTCTGTGCTCTTTCCCCAACTCTTCTAAGCTCAGCTTAGAGAATACCTGCTCTGAAAGCCTGGTCAGAATCCCAGAACCAATATGAATTTTGCTTATTGGTTATGCTGTGCGTAGTTACCCACTGCATACCAAAGCTGCCTTCATTTACTGCTTTATTTGAAAATATTGTAAAAGTAGTAGGCTTCTCCATCACCAATAATGCGAATGATTTATCCACTATAGTTGTTTTGTTTTGAGATGGGTCTCATGTTCCAGGCTGTTCTCTAACTTGCTCCTGCCCTAGAGCTTCAAAGACCCTGGCTCTCCTCACACTGGGATCACAAGTGTGTGGACTACTTGGTGTTACATTGTGCCAGGGCTCAGACTCTGACCACCTCAGCCAGGCAGGTACTCCATCACCTAAGCATCACATTAGCCCAACAGTTAATGTAAGTCGACCCAGCCCCAACTTCCCAATGAGAGCCACTGCTCACAACTTGCTTGCTGCTTCCCAAGCCTTTTATTTTAGTACTTAAACCTGCAAAGACCGG
Source organism: Montemys delectorum (assembly GCA_019843815.1). Taxonomy (NCBI): domain Eukaryota; kingdom Metazoa; phylum Chordata; class Mammalia; order Rodentia; family Muridae; genus Montemys; species Montemys delectorum. Next base: position 7,219 of record JADRCD010209816.1, on the reverse strand, counting down.
CAGGAACCCACTCTTTACTGAATGATATGTCTGTCGTTCTCAGACTTGAGCTTTATGTTCTCTGGGATCGCCCAGGCATGTCTCCACCTGAGCAGATCCAGAGCTGGCCTTTGCTGCTTCCCTGGCCTGTTTGCTATTCGAGTCTGGGGACTTCTCATTCTCTTTATAACCACCCACCTGATTGTGGGAATGCCAGTAAGTTCCACTTTCCCACGTTTTGTTCATGCTGCCAGGAAAACCCTGGTGCCCACCCATCTGCAGGCTGGATCCTCAGAAGTAAGATTGTTAGGTGAAAGAAAAGGTGATTTTAAATTCTGATCGCTACTGCCAAAATTTATGAGGGTGTTTGGGGCCAGCTGCTTCTTGTAGAAGATAAGTAAATATGTACTCGCACATACACACACACACACACACACACACACTCACACACTCACATACACATACATACACACACATATACACACATACACACACACACACACACACACACACACAGGAGCTAACATGAAGAAACTTGCCAACATTTTGTGTCTCCATGTAACGATAATTCCTAAATACCAATTATCACCAATTAAATGTGAAATTGGGACTTCAATGTGTCAAAATGTCTGCAGTTTCACATGATTGAACTTAATATTGTCAGCATATTTTCATAAAGGAGTGGTCTCCATATGTTCATACCAGCTCGCACTCATGCACACACATACACACACACACACACACACACACACACCTTTTGTGTTTCTCACTTCACTGTGGTGTGTGAACATTTACTCTTGTGTGGTGCAGCCTGTCCTGGGTCTCCGCCAGCAGCCTCTGCTCTGTGACTGAGAGGAGGGGATCGTTTACAGAAAGACTGACTGACGTGTTAAAGAGAGGATAAGTCACCGTCATAGAATAGTTGAAGAGACAAGCTAAGAAGAATTTATTTGGCTCATGGTCTCAGTCAGTTGTTGGCTAGCTCCATTGCTTTTAGACCTATGACAAGACAGAAATGTTATGGAAGAAGGGTGAGGTGAGAGAGAAAGCTACTCACTTCATTGTGGCCATGAAGCAGAGACAGCCATTGCAATGTGAAATTTAACTATAGAGAATGCTTAAATATACATGGCTGTGTTCCGATGAAACTTTATTTACAAAAGCACATGGTAAAGTGGTTTGATCCATTATTATGGGAGAAAGAACAGGAAGAGACTGCCTTCAGATCAATACTAGCTTTGGTACTTAGAAGCTGCATCTCTGAGGCAGGCTACTTCAGCCTTTGGAGGCTTCGTTTCCCAACATGTAAAGCAGGATAATTGCTCCCTCCAGACCTGTGAGAGAGAGCTGACTGAGAAGGTGCGTGCAAGCTGGAGGGTCTGGGAGTGCAGACACGTGTAGGTAAGGGAGGGTTTGGAAATAACTAGGTTTAATGCCAGATCTACACCCTGCACCCCAACTTCCTTTCCACAGCTCCATCCAGGGAATAACATGAAAGAGCAGGAGGCAGGATGCTGAAGGAGTGGCAGACAAGATTTTTGAGACATTGATTTGGTTTCAGCACAAGCACTGGGCAGAGACATGATGACGTCCCTGGTCGTCCTTGCATGGCCTTCGTGTGTCAATTCAGCAGCATCCTGCTTTCATTGCATCCATCACTAGTAGCTTACAGCTTCCAGAAACACAGACCTAGACAGATGTTCAGTCTGTCTGGGGATTAGAGATACCCTCTTCCATTAAGCATAAATTAACTTAATCACCAGGTATGAAAGATAAGCAACACAAACAAACAGCATCCCCTAAAGCTTTCATTAAAATTAAAATTCTATTTAAAATTTAGCTCGTATTTTCTAGGACTCAAACCCCTTCAAAGAGATAGTATCTGCTCTATGTTTTCTCTGATAAGTGGCAGAGATGAGTGTGCAGGAGACAGCGGTAGACTGTGTGATTTGGCTTCACCTCCTGCTCCTCTCACCAACGCAGGGATCTGGACAGTTTACAGAAACGATTCAGTCAGCCAGGTCTGGTCCTTAAGCACTTCCACCACTTGTCAGACTGGTTCAGGAAAACAGAACTCAGAGGCAAGATTCCCAGAGTCTTACTGCTGGGACCCACATTGTGGTAAGCACAATGAAAGACAAGAAAGAGGGAAAGCCACCGCCATAAATCATCAGGAGCCCTGAAAGGCAAGCTTCCCCTATTTCTGCTTGCTTGTCTGGGCTGAGCGGGATGAGTGCAGAATGGGCGACCAGTCAGAGTGCGATGTAGTCTTTATCAAACATTACCAGAGACACACTTGGAAATAATTTAGCTGAGTCTGCAAGGCACAGTAGGAAGACCATGGAAGGCAGAGACAGCTAGCCTGTAATCTTGGGCAAATCTTACTAATTTCTCTGAACCTCAAATACCTAGTTTACCAAATTAAAAAAAAAAAAAAAAAAAAAAAACTCCTTGCCCATAACATCACCGTGGGGATCAGAGGAACCTGGAACTTATCCCATCTAAGGCATTCATATAATTAAGAAAGTCACTGGATATCCACCATTTGTGGACCCAGAAGAGGTATTGCATACTAGATCTCAGTGACAGCAAGGCTTGCTTGGCCTGTGGGTCAGAGAAAGATGTTCTGAGCAGAGGAGGCTCTGAAAGACAGTGAGAACACAAGAACACTATGGTGACTGGGATCCGGAGGATCATAAGCAGCAGGATATTGTCACCTGGTGAGGGAGACCAGAAGAGAATCTGAAGGGTTGAACATCTTCTAGTGTGTGCAAGCATCCCTGGAGGACATGACCTGAAGTGTTCTGGATGATTCTTTGGTGAGTCTCAGAATCTGTTATCACATGTCCCTAGACCAGACAATGTCCCTTACAGAAGGGCTGAGCTGTAGAGCTGGGGGGAATCTAGGGGTAGAGTTGAGAACACAGGGTCCTACTGTCATACACCAATTAGGACCTATCTTTTGATTTAAAAACCTGTTCCCCTACTCATTACAAAATAAAGCCCCATATGACCATTTCAGGATCTCCACCAAGTCTGGCACACACTCTTCAGAAATACCAAAATGCTCGAGCCAGAGTTTTTTTTGCTTTTTTTTTTTTTTTTTTTTTGCCTTTTTTCCTATTGTAAAGTTGCCTCGTTAATCAAAACAGTGGTTACATCCGAGACAATCAAAGATGTCTAGGCACTTTCCTATGTAACCTAAAACATGCTCACTTATAAGAGAAGTAATTGGAATACGTATGAGGCAAGCATTATTTAAGAAAAGGGGGGTGGATAGAAAAGATGCTTTCTACAAACATTTCTAACTGTCTTGACAGCTCAGTGTGACTCTCTCCAGGAGCCCTAAGCCCTTTGTGATCAGGACAAATGTGTGCTAAAGAAAGTGCTGAGGCTGGTCTCTCATCTGAAATCACAGTTATGGTAGCACCACTTTCTTTCTTTCTTTCTTTCTTTCTTTCTTTCTTTCTTTCTTTCTTTCTTTCTTTTTGTTTGTTTGGTTTTGGTTTTTTGGTTTATTCAAGACAGGGTTTTTCTGTGTAGCCCTGGCTGTTCTGGAACTCACTCTGTAGACCAGGCTGGCCTCAAACTCAGAAATCCGCCTGCCTCTGCCTCCCAAGTGCTGGGATTAAAGGCGTGAGCCACCACTTTCTAAACTGCTACACTCAGCTGACAGGACACTGTGAAGGCTCTGGAAAGTTCTAAAGCCCTTACAACATACAAAGTGGCAGAATGTTACATAGCAGAAGTGTTTGGAAGCTTGTGGTAGATAAGCCCCAGTGAGAGCTAAATACCAGATGTACTCAACAAGAGAAAGCCATGACACCAGAGACTTACCAAATTGCATTTTGCAGAATTGCAAATTGCGTTTGCAGAAACCAAATAGCTAAGTGTTGCGCCCCCCCCCCCCCCCTGCTACCCCCGCCCCAGGACACCTGCTATGAGTGAGGTTCAGCGTCTGCAAAGCACAGAGACCATGTGGTTCTGATTTTGTATCTGAAGTTTCTATTGTGTAGGCAATGTAGCCAGCCCCCTCTGAGGCTTTGCATGCACATGGGAAGAATCCTGTCTGTACTGCTTATCACTCAGAGTCTCGCTTAAGAAATCTCACTGACTGTTGGGCCAGCAGCAAAGGACTCTGGGATGTTTCTAGTGGTCATTGTTAGCAACCAGGATCTGACATGCCTCTTCCTCTTTTCTCTACTGTCCCAGGCACCAATGCATTCATTACAAAGCAATCCCCAACTGGCTTGTAGAGCCATATAAATGGGTATGATCATACAAACCAGGTATGGTCATATACCCCTGGGATCTCACACTGGAGGATGAGGCAAGACCTAGAGCTTAGTGTTTGGAACCATCTCAGGATGTACTTTAGACCTACCTCTAAGCCTGCCACACCAGGAGCATCCCTTATACAGAACTTGTGTCTTGGATGATCCAGAAGGGATGGTCCAGAGGACCTGGGTGGAGCTCTTCGACTCTGTTCCTCTTGTTTTCTATGGTTCTGGGAAAGTTCCTTCTCCACATTGAGATTCTTTTTTTCCTTTTAAACCTCAAAAGGCAGTTAGGCATAAGCAATTTCTGTAGCACCTTCCAACATTAAACTACAGAGCCACAAGCACTTTCAATTTGGTTAAGACTGGCTCTTAGCATCATGGTGAGCCTCTGATGTGAGAGACCCTTGAGAGCCTTTGGGTTTTCTGTTTTTAAATGATCTTGTGTGTAAGTCTCAAAGCATCTTCACTTCCTAAGTTTATTCCTTCCATGAGTTTGTTACTCTCTCCTTCACCTCCCTTCCTTCCCATTCTTCCTCCCTTCCTCCCTTCCCTGCCCTCTTCTTTCAGAGTCTTCCCGTGCAATCCAGGCTGGGCTCCATCCCACCCTTAACACCCATCTTCTCAGCACTGGGAGGGCAGGTGTATGCCACCACACCTATCTTGGGCTTTTTTGTCTGAATGACGATTCTGCAACCCGATTTAGAACTGCTCTCCGTTGGTTGGTGTCTTCGAAGAACGTGACGTTTCCGGGAGGTTATTTTCTATTTACTTCTGTTTTCTGGCTAGCAGCTGTTTTTTCCTCCTCTGCAAATCATGGGCCTGTGACATCCCGTCCCCTCCCTTCTGATTTTCAGTGTGTCTGAAAGCACACTTATTAGAGGTTTGATGAAGTGAGAACATGTGGGGCTTGAGAGAGGCTCGTAGTGACCCTTGTTTCCCACGTAGACCTTAGCCTTAGTGGGTGACCTCCATGTCTGGACTGTCTGGCTTCTGGTTCTTCATACTGTTCCACACAGAAGAGGAGGTTCTGAGACAAGCTATGCCTGTGCTCCTGTGGGGTTTACAGTGTCTACCAGGACCCTCCTCTCTGTCCCCATTGCTCTTCCACATGCCTTGGGCTCTATCCCTGTCACCTGAACTTCTGAAACACACCTTTCCTCCTGCGCCCATCTCAGGTCCCTTTTGCAGTCTGTGCATTCCTGTCTTCCCACCTGCCTGGCACGTGCTCTCTCCTCTGAGGAAACTTTTCCATAACACTTCCTGCGAGCCATGAGCCCTCACCATCTCTGTGACCCCTCTGGCTTATACTTGCGTCCTCTCAAGTGATCTGTCTGGCAACACTGCCTTCAGGTCTGAAGTCTTCTGTGGCTACCGTTGTCTGACCTACTTTGTCTTTACCCAAATCAATGTCTGGAACCTCTGTTCTCTGTTATAATTGGAAGAATAAATGAATGAATGAATGAATGAATGAATGCTATGAGTTGAATCATGTTTTCTCTGCCTCCAAACTTAGATTTAATCCTAACTTCATGTAACTTAGATTGTGGTCTTATTTGGAGATAGGGCCTTTATTGGGGTAACTGAGTTAGAATAAAGTCCTTCAAGTGGATTCTAATGTAGCTTCCTTGTCATGACCAGTGTGCTTATAAGGAAAGAAAATGGGCACACAGAGACTCATTGAAAGAAGACAACGGGATGGCATGTAGACACAAGACAGCTGAGGTGGCTGGCTTACAACACAGCTCCTAGAAGATGGGCAGCATGGGTGCGTGCCGTTCATAACACACATTCTTACTAGTCGAAGAAAGTAACTGGATGGAGAAGCAAATGATGAGATAAGAAGAGAAAGCTACCACAGAATGGGAAAAGGACATTACTGGTTACTTTAGTCTTTAATGAATCCCCAATGATTTTGGGATAGGAAGAGGAATCCCTACCCATTGTTTATGCGACATCGGCATGTGGTGGGGTCTTTCATAAGAACTACTTATTCTGTGTGATGGGCCAGTCCCACAGAGTTTACTAATCTGGATGTAAAAGACTGAATGAGATCTGAGAGGACACTGCATGGAACCCTCCTACTCTCTGACTCACTGTCCCCTGCTCACACATGTTATAAGAGAGAAAGGAGGTGTGTCTTAGTTTGTGTTTCACTGCTATGAAGAGACACCATGACCCAGGCAACTCTTATAAGGACCACACTTAACTGGGGCTGGCTTACATGTTCAGGGGTTCAGTCTATTATCCATGGTTGAAAGCATAGCAGCATGCAGGCAGACATGGTGCTGAAGAAGGAGCTGAGAGTTCCACATCTTGATTGGAAGGCAGCCAGGTGGAGAGACTCTTCTGTGGGTAGCCAGGAGAGGACTCCCTTCCATACTGGGTGGAGCTTGGAGCACTAGGAGCCCTCAAAGCCCACCTACACAGTGACACACTTCCTCCAATGAGGCCACCCCTCCTAATAGTGCCACTTCCCATAGGTCAAGCATATTCAAACCACCACAAGGTCTGATGCTATGCTGTACTCCTGGGAGTTCACTACTCAATGCTTTTCCTTGGTGAGTCTCTTCCATTTTGTGTTTTACATGCACATGTGTGGGAGTGTATTTCCACCTATCCACTGAGGCAGGGTCTCTCAGTTAAAACCAGTGCTCACCACTGCGGCTAAACTAGATACTCAGCTTGCCATGTGGATCTTCAGTCCTCACCCCCCAGTGCCAGGATTTCAGACTAGCCGCCTCATGCCCACCTGGTATTTATGTGGGCTCTGGGAATCCAGACTCAAGTCTTCACACTTATGCTACAGGTCTTTGACCCCTGGGTCATCTTCTAAGCTCCTTCTAATGAATCTTTGTCCTTAGGTCTTAGCTATTTTCTCCCAATTATATGTAGCACATTTTCAAGTGTTCACTTAGAAGTCATGCCTTTTCTACAGCAAGACACTACATATGTGAGAGTCC
>JADRCD010209815.1:21209-37234 GCA_019843815.1 Montemys delectorum | reverse complement strand
GCAGCAGCAGCAGCAGCAGCAGCAGCAGCAGCAGCAGCAGCAGCAGCAGCAGCAGCAGGAGATGCCTGGAACACTAGGGTGACAAGCTGTCTGAGCTTCCTCTGCCTGTGGCTTCCTTTCTGCATTTTGCACAGGGATCCCACTGACCATTGTGGAAAGTCCTCTGATCCAGAGTGGTGGGAGAGACATAAGATGCTATCTCTGCTGTCTGCTGACTGGAGGCCTCTTCAGCTAATTTTGATCCAAGACCACATATATTATGTAAGAACAAGAACTTCTAACCTTTAAACAGAGAACAATGAATAGGGTCTTACTAAGTTCTTTATTACCCACCAGTTATCCTGTGCTGAGCTGTCCCTGTGTGAGAATCCTGGTTCTGCACTGGAAAGGCTGCTGGCTCCATGCTGGTCTTCTTCTGCTTCTCTGTGTTCCTGAGGGAGAAAGGTTATCATGTAAGTGTATATGAACATATGCATGTGTGCATGCATGTGAATGAGTACATGCATCTCTGAGTATGTGCATGTGCATGAATGTGTACATGTGTGTGCATGTGTGTACATGTGCATGCATGTATGTGCATGCATATGTGCAAGCACATGTGTGCTGGTGCTTATGTCTTGGCAACACTGCCCACAGTGGTGGTGTCACACCCATGCATTGTCATGTTCAATATATTTTTGAGTGTGCGAGTTCTGGGGTTCAGACACAAGTCCTCATCCTTAAAAGTAGATCAATGCATGAAGCTAACAAAGACACTTCAGACAAGTGGCCCTTAGTGCAAATGGTGCAGGTTTCATTTCTTTCCCAGCTGTTTGCAGAATCATCAAACACCTCCTTAACTCTCTGAACATGGACATGATTTTCATTGTCACCAGCTCATCCAGTGCCAGCAGGTGGTTTTTTTCTGACAAGAGTGGCATGTGGCTCTGAAGAAGGAGTTTCTGGAGAGGGTGATGGATGTTCTAGGAGAGGCTGGGAGGAAGGCTCTAAAGTGACAGGGTAGCTTTGCAGATGTGAAGGCTGCTGCATCTTCAAAGGAACAGCTTGTCACTATGGAATTATGCTTCTTCCTGTTTCCTTCTTAATTGCTCCAGCTATCAGCTCTTCAATTCTGCTTCTAGATGGTTCTATAGAAAGCCCAGGCTATCCTTGGATTTGAATGACAGAGCTAAGTCTCATTTCTCCAAACTGCTGTTCTCTGTATGTCTATATTTCACTGCTAGTGTTAGAAAGACAGCTCTCTCTCTCTCTCTCTCTCTCTCTCTCTCTCTCTCTCTCTCTCTCTCTCTCTGTGTGTGTGTGTGTATGTGTGTGTTTGCCAGCTCATGTGTGCTCATGCTTATGGAAGACAGGGGGAGGATGATGGATACCTTCCTCAGTTATTTCCCACCTTATTTTGTGAGAGGATTTTCAGTGAACCTGGAGCAGTGAGGCTGGCCAGGCAGCCAATGAGCTGCAGGGATCTGTTTGTCTTTGGCTCCCCAGTGCCATGACAGCCAGCTTTTTACATGGATGTTGAGGATCTGAACTCAGGACCTCATGCTTGCATAGCAAGTACTTTACCCACTGAATCATGCCCCCAGTCCTGCTCCACATTGTTTTAAAGGATCAGGGTTTCCATTTTCTCTTCTGAAACAATGTAGAAAAGACCAATGGGAAGAATATTTTGTTTGCTTGTACTCAGGGAGAGAGATATTTTAGCATCCTCTGTTCCCAAATCACCACTGATGGCATCATCTTTGCATTGAGCAACGTTCCTAGCAAAAGACCCTTTGTTGTAAAAGCAAGATGAAATGAGCCCTGGGATGGCAAATGAAGTTGATTGTGTGCAGTGCTCACTGTATTCTGGGCTCTGTGCTGAGTTCTACTCACCACTTACTTGTAAGTGCAGTTGGTACTCCATGGACCCTTGTCTGAGTGCTCACATTGTCCTTTTTGTTTCTGTTCCTATGATAAAAAATACTCTGATTAAAAATAAGTTAATGGAAAGAGGCTTCATTTGGCTTATAGTTCCAAGTTATAGTTTGTCATGGTGGGAAATGAAATTTTGAGGAACTCGATTCAGGAGGTCAAATTACATCCACAGTGAAAAGCAGAGAGCAATAGATTCATGTGTACACACTCAGCTTTTGTTGTCCACTGTTTAAAAGTTAAATTTATTGTGTGTGTTGGTCACATGTGGCACAGTATATGTCTGTATGTGGATGTCAAAGGACAACACTTGAGAGTTATCTCCTTCTTGCACGTAGCTCCAGTTTAGACAAGCACCTTTACCAGCAGCTACCCCATCTTGTAGGCTCCTCCTTCACTTTCATACAGTTAAGAAACTTGTGCCTAGGGAATGCTGCCACCCACAGTGGTTAAATCTTTTCGTCTTAGTCAACATAGTCAAGATAATCCTCTACAGATATGCAACGAGCCAATATGACCTAGACAATCTCTTGTGACACTCTCCTCCCAGGTGACTCTGTGTCAAGTTGACAGTTTATACCAACCATCACCTCAGGTATAACAGCAGCTGGAGAAATAGCATTAGTAAGATAGTGACAGTTCTTGCCCATAGATTGACAGTTGGTAGCAAAGGCAGAAACTAGACCAAACAAATGTTACATGTTAGCAAAGTCAAGTGCAAGCTCTCCTGGAGACTCGCAGATTTCCGCTGCATGGTCCTTCTATAGTCCTTGAAGTGACCTGGAGCTTGTACCTGACTTTTAGATGAAGAAACTGAAGAGTAGAACCAACCTCCAGACTGGGGAAGGTCACGAAGGTTGGCTAAATTCTTCATGTTCCAACCAGTGTAGGCTCTCTCTGGCTTGGAACCATTATCTTAAGATTCCAGATGAATTTTAGATTTGAGGATTTTACACTTATCTTAGGGTTCCTTTCCAGAACCTGCTGGATATGTCAGAGAGCAGTCTCAGGCCAAGGGAGGTGTTTTGTATGGATACCTAGCCCACTGGCTAAAAGTAAAAGGCCCATGTCTAAATATGGTGGTTCTCTTTAATTGTCCACTTGACATAATGTAGAATTACCTGGGAAGAGAGTCTCAGTGAGGAATTTTCCAAAGCAGGTTGGTCTATGATTCTGTCTGTCGGGGGTGGGAAGACCTTCTACTGCTGCTCCTTGGGCAGGGGATGCTGGATGATGAAACAGCAAGAGAACCTTCTGAGCACTAGTGTGTGTGTAAAGTCACTGTACTCTGCTGTGGATTGAGGATGTGAAGTGACTAGCTCTGCTTCAAGTTCCTGGTGAGGCAAGAAGTTAGGAAGTAGAATGAGTTTGGCTCTTATCACCAGGGAACAAGCTGTCAGTTCAGCAGCTAGCACCTGGAAAGCTGTTGGGGGGCCCCATCCCGCCTGCCTGGGAGAGGCTAATTCCTGACCTCATGAGACCTGGACTGCCTGGTAGGGATGGGCTGACTTGGAACTGTGAACCCAGTAAACCCATCCTTTCTGGCTTGGTTTTGTCAGAGTGTTTTATCACAGCAATAAGAAATCAAACTAGGGCACTGAGCATCTCTAGACTTCATATGTGCCATAAAACAGTGTGTGTATACGTTCTGGAATAATCTCAAAAAATATATGAAAACATAAACTGTAAAGCAGGTGAAGATGCTCCCCTATGTGAGTTAGCTTCTGACAACTATCCCATAATAACTAGTTATAAGCAGGTAGAGTTGATCTGAGTTGACTGAGTCCTCTGCTTGGTCCTCTGCTTGGTCTGAAGTGAGGCAGAGCATCGTGGCAGCAGGAGTGGACTCAGAGACTGCACACTCCATGGCAGTCAGAACCACACTGAGAGCAATGACCAGAGAGACAAAGGGCTGTCGAGATGGTTCAGCAGGTAAGGTCCTCACAATCTTAAGACTGAGTTTAGAGCCTCAGGACTCAGCCAGAGTGGGGATGATTGTCTGTAATTGTGCTGTAGGGGTGGAAACAGGAGGATTTTGAATTTTAGACCACCCAGTCTAGCCTAAATGGTGAACTTCTGGTTCAGTGAGAAACCTACTGTCTGAAAAAATAAGGTAGAGAGAGGCTGAGAAAAGGCACTGAACCTCTGGCATGTGCATGGATGCACATGTGATTGGGTGCACATGTACACAAATGTGTGTAACACACACATACCAAACACACACAACATACACAAACATACACCTATACCCTACACACACACATACCACACACATACACAAACACACACATACATATACCACACACATACATATACACACACAAATACCACACATACATATACTACACACATACACAGCACACAAACAAACACACATACGTAATAAATACACACATATACCATAATATACCACACACACACACATATATACCACATACACAAGCACATATAACATACACATATATAACATACACATAAACACACACATATACTACACACACATACAAACACACACACTCAAACACACACACATACATACAAACATATACACAAACACACACATATACCACACACACATACAAACACACACAAACATACATATACCACACACACATACAAACACACACATATATACCACACATAGACACATATATCACACACATACACAGACAGACAGACAGACAGACAGACAGATACACACACACACACACACACACACACACACACACACACACTTTCCAGGATATACCTTCTTCCCCTTCCCTGTCCTTCAGTGGCATCAAGTGACGACAAGTGACTAAGACCATTTATGAGATCAGAGTCTCTGAGATCTCTTGCTTCTCCAACAGGTCTTTAGGGCATGAGCCTCTGGGAGGGGAGGATAGTTTGCATCCACAGCACCACTCAGTCTTAGCTGGGCTGGAAGGTTCTGCATTTCGGAGGGAACCAAAGGCCTCCAAATGCAGCCTTCCTCCATTAACCTGAGATCCTCGGTTTTTCCAGGGTAGAGAATAAATTGGCTGCAACTCAGAGTACTTGGTGTGAGTGCTGGGTGCTAGGTGTCATGGACAGGGGCCATCCAGAGAGTGTTTGTGTATGTGTGGCATATGTGTGTGTGTGTGTGTGTGTGTGTGTGTGTGGTATGTATGTGTGTGTGTGTCTTATATGTTTGTGTCTATGGTATATGTGTGTGTTTGTGTGTGTTTATGTGTGTGTGTGTGTGTGTGTGTGTTTTCATGTGTGTGGTATGTGTGTGTTATACACATTGACCTTCTAGAGGGTGGACTCCATCACCTGGGCATTGAGGGCCCACCTGCTAACAAGAATGAGGGCCATTCACTTGGCAGCATATATGATGCGATTGGCCTTAGCCTTGCCTCTCTGTCATAACAGGCAAAAGTTCACCAATGTAGGTCAAAGAGAGGGTAGGAACCCTTTTCTACTCTGCCACCAGACTAAAGGCTCCTGCCCAGGTCAGGAAAGGACCTGGAGCCTATCTGTGGAGGAGCGCTAACACACATAGGCAAAGTGTCCCTTGGTGGAACAGGAATGCAGGACTCCAGGATAGTGGCCTCCTGTCCATGACACCTAGCACCCAGCATTCACACCAAGCACTCTGAGCTGCAGCCAATTTATCCTCCAGCTCTGTCTCAATGACCCTACTCCTGTTCCACTGGATAGCTGTGTTTAATGGTTCAGAAAACTGCTGTGGGCCTGAGAAGCCTTCCCTGCAGAGTCATTGTAATTAGGATAATGGCTTCCCTGGGAGAACCGTTTTCCAGGCCTCACAGAACCTCTGATGGGTCTCTGGGACTTTATGCCACAGACTGCCCCTACCCAGGTTCTTGGCTCAGAAGCCAGGAATATCTTGCTGGCAGTTGCTTGAGGCTCTCTGAAAAGGGTGACAGGCAGGCAAGTGGCACTTCCTCTGTGTCCCAGGATCAAGCCCAGGTCAGCAATGGAAGAAGGTATTGTCTGTTCTTTTCAGTGCTACCTGCTCCATCATCACTTTTCCCATCCCAGCTGGCACACTACAGACACCATCCACTCTTCATCTTCTTAAGTTGCTCCAACCAGTACCCCTTGCTCATTTTCCACAAGCTAGGTTGGGGCTTTAACTACGATGTGGTGGTGTACCCCAGCATCTCCCCTGGCACAGAAGACAAAGACCAAAGAAGCGGGTGTCCATTGAAGTGCCAAGCAACAATGTGGAGCAAGTTAAAGAGAGGCTATAGGAATCAGATATGTTCCTTTAACAAAATGCCTAAGAAAGCGACTCTCTATAGGGCTGTTTTAGGTCACTGGGTCCTGACCTTTCTGCTAGAGTAGTGGTTCTCAATTGGAGACAGCTTTGCTCTCCATGAGGCATTTGCCCATCCAGAGACATCACTTACCATTTTATACAGAAACAAATGGAACACTCCTGAATCTAGCCCCATCCCTCAATTGCCCAAGACCAAGAACTGTTAGAACCAAGGTGACCTTGGCTGAGAAACTATAGGATAAGTGGGGGGAGGGATTGTTCAGACATCAGGGAGAGTCAGGAGGGAGAGGGTCAGATATGGAGGGTAGGGCCTCAGCCCTGCACCCAGTAGGTGGTCCAGCCTCCTGGCTGCAGGAGGCTCTGTACATCTTGGTTCTGCTTGTACATCAGTCCCTGGTTATCCTAGGAAACTGAGCTTCTTCATGAAGCCCTGTACAGAGTAGTGTGGGAGTTTAATAACCACGGGTGTTGGCGATGTATCACTTAAAGCCTTTCCTCTCCCGCAGTCCCCACAATCCATAGGCCTGCCCACCTTCTCTGAGAGGAGTCCATATTATTAGGGCGGTGGACTCCAGTCTTACCAATATTTGCTCCACATCCCTAGCCCAGGAGCGCATTTGTCTTTGTGTAAAAACAACTGCATGCTAAACTGTAGGCAAACAAGAACCTGCATTGTTCTAAGAACATGAAAGACACGACCTTAAGGAAAACAAGAGACATTTGCTTGCTTAGGATCAGAACTGTGCTTCTTCAGAACTTCTCAAACAAGGTACAGCTAGGGCTAAGGACCTCTGAATTACAGCAGTATTCAACTGGTAAAGAATTGTGCAGTCTTGTACATATGGGCACGTAAATACATGGACATATTTCAGGCTAGAGAAAGGTCAGGTGTCGTCTCCTATTCCAGCTAGCCTCTTTCCCTTGGTTCTACCAACACATCCTTTTCCACTTTTGGCAGAGAGCTCCAGCCTCTTAATTTTCCTGTGCCTCAATTTCCAAATCTGCAACATGGGAAAATGAATTGTACATTTGTCACTCTCTAAGTGAATAGGGTGCAGGCACATTTCCATGAGGTTCTTTGACCTTACATAAATCTTTCTTATGAGATTCCTTGCCTCGCCTCGCCCCCCCCCCTTCCGTCTCCCTCTCCCCTCTCTCTTCTCTCTCCTCTCGAGGGGAGGGAGCTTTGTGGTCTTCCGGAGATCACTGGATCTAGGAAACGCAGGACCTTGCGGTTTGGCCTGTACTGCGAGTAAATTCAAAGTTAACTTCGAGACTGTCCCCTGGGAGGGCCAGAGCGCACAGCCAGCAGCGGCCCTAAAGGATCTGCGCAAATGCTGGTGCCAGGGAAGATGCTCTGGCCAGCATACTGGCGGAACCTTGACAGCCGGTTCTTGCAGCTTCTCCATAGCGCAGCTCGTAGCTTTGTGGTCCAGGGGCCCAAGCTCTGACTGACCCGCCGCTGCTGCACCTCCTCCCGCCGCTGTGCACCTATCACAGTCCCTAAGCGCAATGCCGTGCGCTCCTCCCACTTGCAAAAGCCAGTCCAGCTTGCGGTTGCCCTGGCCTGAACAGAGCCTGCCGGCCGCCCGCGTCCCCTGCCCTGTCCCTTCTCAGCTCCGGCAGGACGACGGTAAGGGATTGCAGAGGGAGGCCGGGTCGCGGGGCGCCGGGCCGCAGGGACTAGAAACAGCAGGGCAGACTGGTATCCATGTGTTCTTCTTCCTGTAAAATTCAGGCAGAGATGTCACGGAGCTTGATGCGAGCTTGGATTCACTGACAGAGACTTGTATATACCCCACACCGAAGGAAGTTGTGCTTCTGGGTGGGTAGCAGTGCACACATAAATGAGGGTTACACGTCAGATGGACACAGCACACGATTCAAAGGAACAGCCCGAGCTAGAGAAAATAACATCAATCAAGTCAAATTCTAAAGCCAACTCAGAAGTATCCTGCCGCCGCAGCTCCTGCAGTGTGTGGGCCCAGGGCTGAGAACATGAAAGGAAAAAGCCATCTTCTCAGCCAGGGGCTGACTTCCTGGGTGCTCTTCTGGTCATGGGAGTGCCTTGGGCTTGGTAATCAACATTTTCTTTGGGGGTGGGTGGGTTGGGGGTAGGGGTTAGCTGTGTTATGATGTGTGTGAGTGTGTGTGTGTGTGTGTGTGTGTGTGTGTGTGTGTGTGTGTAAGTGTTGGGCTTTTATCCCATTTAATAAATGTAGGAAATCCCAGTGGCTGCTTTTATCCATTTTATAAATGTAGGAAATTCTTAGTTGCATGGCTGAGTTATATGCATGTTTATTAAGTTCATTCTTGTATAATGAAATTTTTCAGTTAAATTATAGCTTTGGGCAAGGAATATAGCTTTAGTGATGAGTTGCCTCTGGGCATGTGGGAGGACCCAGCTCAATTTCAGAACTGAACAAAACCAAACCAAACTGTCTGTCTGTCTATCTGTCCACCAGTCATCCATCCAGTCTTGTATATGCTCTGTGTATCTCTGTCCCATCTTTTCAGCATTTCTTCTTAAAAAGCAAAGCAAAACAAAACAAAACAGTTTGAGTAATATGCTGATTTGGCTTCAAAAAGATCATGTCAGGAATGACTGTTTTCTGTTACCTTCAGTTTTGTCTAATTAAAAAATAAAGTCTGATTTTTGAGGGAGAGGCTGATGGCACCAAGTCTGAGGAGTGACCCTGAGGAGCAAATCCTTCCTTTGGGTCCCCTTCCCCTCTCCCATCTCGACCCAGACAGTTGTTCCTTTCTGAACGTCCCCTTAACAGATGTCCCTTCCTTGTGGGTTTTGGGTAGGTGCTCTGAATAATCTCTGAGTTATGAGATGGGCAAGATGTCCCAGCATGCTGGTAAGTCTCCTTTCTGTCGGATTCTCCTTCAATTTCCACTCGCTGGTTCCAGGCGGTGGACAGGGCAGGTTCAGTCTCTGCTTTTCTGGGCATGGTCTTGGCCTTGGGTTCTGAGCTCTGAACTTGCCATCCGTTCTGTGCGCTATTTAACTGGGCATCTGATCCCATTTCTTCTGGGTTTTCCATCAGGACTAGATCCTGGTCCTGAGTGTCACCCATAGTTCCAGTGGCCTTGAGCAGCTGCCTACTGTTGGGCATCCTCTGCCCCTAGATAAGTAAGTTAAGGTGTAGCACTTCCTTGATCCTGACAAAACGTAAGCTACCATGTCTTCTCACCTGACTATGAATATCAGCTGTCAGGAGTTCACTGCATTGGCTCCATTCTGGGTTGGGTAAGATGAGTTCAGGCTTGCATGTGTACTCATGCTGGGGTGGGGTTGTGGGAGAGGAGAGTAGAGGTGGGGGTTGGGGAATGGCCTCCAGTACACAGTTGACTTTTCTCCTACACATGATTGCTTGTCTCTGATCATTTCCCTGCCATCAGGAAAACACATGATTAGCAAGGGATCTTTCTCCTCTCCCAATTTCAGCCTACCCTCTGGCTAGGCTTGGGTATTTTGCTTCATCAGGCTTTGTGGCTGGCCCCCAGTGGGTTTAAACAATACTTTTCTTTGCCTCTGGTAAGGGAACTGTCTGAGACAAGCTACAAAGTGAAAGAATGGGTGAGGCAGACGATAGAGATTTTGGGGAGGCAACATGGCTCTCAGTTTAAAACCAGGAACAGGAGATAATGTGACCAGATTGAACCCCCAAACAACTGATGACCAGCTGTCCTGCCAGGTGCACAGCTTTCAAAGATTAAACCCTGGATGCTGAAAACCATAGCCCTCAGGTGCTAGCTATTATGTTAGTTCATTTTCCCAACTGTCTAGCTAAAGGAGGGTTGGGTGGTAATGTTCCAGACTAATTCTATCTGGTCTAGATGCCACGTTGACAATTATAATGACCCAG
Source organism: Montemys delectorum (assembly GCA_019843815.1). Taxonomy (NCBI): domain Eukaryota; kingdom Metazoa; phylum Chordata; class Mammalia; order Rodentia; family Muridae; genus Montemys; species Montemys delectorum. The sequence goes on along the minus strand of JADRCD010209815.1, from coordinate 27,184 downwards.
GCTCCTTATAACTTCAATAGAGTAATAAAAACACACCCATTGGTGCTGAAAGAGATCTGAATGTGTCCAAATTAGGGAAGGAAAGAGGAAACACCCTGACTCCCGGAAATCTGCCCCACTCCAATGAGAAACTCTGATGCCAGTGTGCGGGTCACACCCCTTATGACAGTCTGAGTGAGTGACCATCCAGAGTGCACACCTGCTCTGGGACAGGATAATGCTGCTGTGGGGTATAAGCTGATTTTCGCTAATCACTGGACATCTACTGAAATTTCCTGCTGGCTTCCAGAACTGGATAGTCATTTGTAAACCATACTTGCAGATTCAGCTGCAGGTGAGAAAATTATAGACCTTTAAACAAAATTGTATAAAGTGAGGGCATGACCACTCAGTGGTATGGTTGGAGGGAAGATTCTTGTTGTAGATATGAGGAGGAGTACAAGCCAGAGGCATCAGGAACAGTCTGGAATGGGGAGAAAAAGCAGTAGACTAAACATGACCAGTAGACTGAACTGGGCCATGAGAGGAGAGAGGTGGGGGGAGGGTGAGTGAGAGAGGAAGAGTTGGGGAGACAGGAAGAAAACAGAGAGCAAAGGAGGAGATGAGGCTAAGAGGTCACCATGGTGGAACTGCCAGGGCTATATGGGAATGAGAAACTGGGGGACAGGAAACCTATGAGCTGGAAAGTTTAGGATAGCAGCTCGGGTTAGAAGAGCAGGTACTGAGTGAGCCTGGAAGCCAGCATGTGCCTTGGTATGCTCATAGGCATCCTAAATAGCTATTTGTTTGTTTTGGGCCTGACAAAAAAATAACATTTGAGTTAAAAACCAACATCAAGGGCTTAAAAATATCAACCAGTCATGTTTAAAAAATTACTTTTATTTATTTATTTATTTATTTATTTATTTATTTTTACAATCCATTTGTTACCCCGTCTCGGTGGTCCACCCTCCCATAGTTCCACTTCCCATTCCTCCTCCCCTCTCCCTGTGTCCAAGAGGATGTCGCCCCCCTCCCACCCCCACCAGGCCTCCCCACTCCCTGGTGCCTAAAGTTTCCCCAGGGTTAGGCACATTTTCTCTCACTGAGGCCAGACCATCTATCAGGAGCCTTGTACCAGCTAATATATGGTATCTGGTTGGTGACTCAGTGTCTGAGAGATCTCAAGGGTCCAGGTTAGTTGAGACTTCTGGTCTTCCTATGTGGTTGCTCTCCTCCGTAGCTTTTTCCAGCCTTTCCCTAATTCAACCACAGGGGTCCCCAACTTCAGTCCATTGGTTGAGTATGGACTGAAGTATCTGCATCTGTCTCAGTCGGCTGCTTTCAACTAGACTTTTAATATTTGATTTTGAACACTATTCCACATCCTCAATAGGAGCTAGAAGTCATTTAGGACTAAACAGTGTTAAAAATGGAGTTGATCACTTCCATATACTCACAGAGACCCAGGAACTTGGGCAGATCTGTACTTTGGTTCTCTCCATTGATGCCATAGGCCAGTGGTTCTCAACCATCCTAATGCTGTGACCCTTTAATACAATTCCTCATGTGGTGGTGATCCCTAACCATAACATTATTTTCATTGCTACATTTTGCTACTGTTATGAATCACAGTGTAAAACATCTGCTATGCAGGATATCTGATATGTGACCCCTGTAAAAGGCTTGTTCAACCCCCAAAGAGGTCAAGACCCACAGGTTAAGAGCCACTGTCATAGATGCTATTTCTTCTCTGATATTGCATTTGAGGACTATATTGTCCCATCTTTCCCTGTGCCTCTAGTGACAGTGACTATTGAAGCCATCATTTACCTACCATTCTCTAAGCTCTGCTGAATTTTGCTTGAACATGGAAAGAATAAAAAGCTTCTCAAATAATAAAGTAGTTGATTTTTAAGGGTCATTGCCAGCTGGTATGACAGATATTTTGAGGCACGGTAGAATGACTAAAATAGTGGACAGACTTTGGGGCTCAGTGGTAAATGAGCCTACTTGGGTTTGCACTCTACTATGTGGCTTTTGATTCTCTGTGTCCAAATTCCCTTTCCAGGATCATTGTCCAAGGCTGTCTATAGTCTTTCTTGCAAGACCTCATTTCTTTGTTCCCTGAGGGTGTTTTAATTGCAATGTGTTAGCTCTGCAAGTCCTCTTTTAATCTCCTGGGTCTCTCGTCATTTCCTATGCCCACTGTGTTTTGCCATCTGAGTGCTGGGTGTCCCTGCGGAACAGAACATTTATCGGGCTCAACTTTGATCCACTTCTGTGAGTTCATTCTTCCAGGTTATCTGTGCCTCTGGTCTTGTTTAACAAGTTCAGGCTACCTGGTTGGCTGTCTCTGTAGGTAAAAGTTAAGTTGACCATTCGTTATTGCCTTCCAATTATGTAGGTCTTATTTGACTTCTTCTCAGAGTTTTAGTCGAGTCCTGAGTATCATAATCTGCTTCTTATCTCAGGCTATGAAAAAAGGGGATGAGGGAGGCATCAGGTCGCATGAATAATAATCATGTCTGGCAGGTTGCTTTTCCTGGAATTGACTAAAATGAGTTTTTAAGGCCACTCAGGCCAGGGAGGAATCACGTTTATTTTTCTTAAAACGGTTTTAAGAAATATTTCAGGCATGTAGAGAAGTCAGAGAGCAGCAGACAAGCTGTGTGTGTGTGAGTGTGTTTGTGTGTGAGCTTGTTCATGTGGGAGCATGCTTGTGTGTGAGTGTGCTCCAGTCACATTGGTGGTACCTGTTTGTCACTTATGAGGCAAGACTGTAAAAGTGAGCTGGTCGTAAGGCATTGGCCTTCAGCTCTCTTCTCACCTTTTATGTTTTCTCACTGGATTCTTCCCCATCCTGTGTGTGTGTGTGTGTGTGTGCTCATAACTCTACATGCAAATCTGCATCTCACAATTATGTGTTTGAAATTCACTGATGTTGAGGCACAGTGCTAATCTTTTTGCACTCTCATTGCTATTGCTGGATCTTTAGATGTTTTACATTTTTTGTATAAAACACAGTTGTAGGCACTCCTGGTTGGTTGTCTTTTACACACCTGTGTAATTTTCTGTAAATTAAGGATCCATCTATATTAACATAACTGACTTCTGGAGCATGTGTGTCTCCATTGGTCCTAGATCTGGAAGGATGCTATTTGGGGGTGCACTAAATCTCACTCTCACCAACTACATGGTTCAGTAACTCAGTGCCTGGTTCCCCTCAGCTTCATCCATACGTAGGATGGTTAGACCTTTGCATTTGTACTAATAGAAAGATTAGGAACTCAGTTTTACTGTGTTCAGTGCATTGACCTGATTCTAGCATAGCTGGTCATGTTTTCATTTACATATAAGTGTCTTGTTTATCTATCTGCCATCATCCTCTGCCAATTGATCTATCCATCTTCCATCTGTCTCTGTGTTTATCATTTATATTTTCTTGTCTGTCATCTATCCATCTACCATCTATGATCGCTTACTTGTCTATTTTCTATTCATAACATATATCATGAATCTATTACTTAATGTCTATCTGGTGTATCAGTTATCCATCAATCAGTTTTTAATCTAGCTATCATCTATCACCTATCAGGCATCTGTCATCTATATATGTCATTAATCTATTATCTACTATTTATAATCTATGTAATTTACCTATCTTCTACTGTATATCTTTTTGGTATATCTACTGTCTGTCATCTGTCTTCTAGTCATAATTATCTATCCTTTCTCCATTACCTACCATATACCTATTGATAATCTATCATCTACTATGTCTCATCTCTTGTCTATCTATGTGTCTGTCATCTATCAATCATCTATTACTTATCATCTACTTATGTATCTATCATCTATTATCTATTTATCATTTATATATCATCTATCATTATTACCCAACTGTCATCTATCTATCTATCTATCTATCTATCTATCTATCTATCTATCATTAACTATCATCTATCATGTCATCATCATTATCATCTACCATGTATATGTCTATCATCTATTTATCATCTATCATCATTATCATCTATCTATATCATCTATCTACTTGTCATCTATCTATCTATCTATCTATCTATCAATCATTTATCTGTCTATCATCTATCTTTCTACTATCTTACTCTTTTTGTATCTATCTATCTTCATCATCATCATCAATCTATCTATGTCTCTTTTTCACTATGACCAAATACTCAATAAGACAGAAGCAACTTGAAAGGAAGGATTGATCTGAGATCACAGTGTAGAAAATAGGGTCCATCACAGCAGGGTAGCATGGAGTCAGAACCAACTACTTTCTGTGGCAGCAGGAACATGCGCTGAGTAGTTAAATCACACCAACCAGTATAGAGCTTAAGAAAGAAGGAGGCCAGGCTGCAATTCTTAAAGGCCTACCCCACATTCTCCAGCCATGTTTCCACACCAAAGAGCCCATTGTCTCTAGAAACAGGGTCAGAAGTTGAGGTCCAAGCATTTTATCCACAAAAACCCATGGGGGACATTTCACATTCAAATTATGGAAGTCTGTCTATCTGCCTACCAGTTGGGATTCTTCTGAGTGACCTGTTTGTATCTTTTGTTTATTTTTTATTTTGGATTATCTTTTTATTGGTTGCAGAAGCTCATTAGAGCCTTCATTTACATGGGGGAACACTTCTTTCTGGTCTGTGGCTTGTACTGTCATATTTTAACTAACTACATTTTAAAATTTTTACTTTGATCAAGTTTGTTAAGTCTTAGTGGTTTGTGCTCTGTCTTAAAAGCATCTTTCCACACTATTTTTAAAGACAATAACATTATTTTTCTTACAAAAGTTGTAAAGTTGAAAAGGTTTTAAAGTTAAGGCAACTTTCCCTACATGAGAAAACCATTTGGGTTTTAGCATGCCTTGAGTTTGGTTTGAATCATTTGTAAGCTCAGAACTCAGGTGTGGCTATTCCATGTGAATATCCAGGGCTTCAGGTGTGACTGTTTTCCTGTCACTTTCTTATAAACGTGCAAATCTGTTTCCAACTTGTTTATTCTCTCTTTTTATTGATTACCTTGGTTATATAAGACACAAACATCTTAATCTAGGTGACCTACACAGTAGAAACATGTGGAAGTCAAATATGGCTTAGGTCAAAGTCCCAGGATAGCTGGCTTCCCACTTTCTGTAACTGTAAGGGGTCTGACATTTCTCTTCCTTCTTCTAATCACTCAACTGAATTAGGGCCCAACCCTGGGACCTCATCATCTAACCTTTAATTATAACCCGAAGGCTCTGCCATATTGGGGCCAGAACTCCAATATGAATTTTGGGGAAGCACCATTTAGTTTTTAGCATTAGCCTCTTTGCCTGTACCTCACTGTCTTAGTCAGGGTTTCTATTCCTGCACAAACATTATGACCAAGAAGCAAGTTGGGGAGGAAAGGGTTTATTTGGCTTACTTCCACATTGCTGTTTATCACCAAGGAAGTCAGGACTGGAACTCAAGCAAGTCAGGAAGCAGGAGCTGATGGAGAGGCTATGGATGTTCCTTACTGGCTTGCTTCCCCTGGCTTGCTCAGTCTGCTCTCTTATAGAACCCAAGACTTCCAGCCCAGGGATGGCACCATCCCTTTGATCACTGATTAAGAAAATGCCCCACAGCTGGATCTCATGGAGGCACTTCCCCAACTGAAGCTCACTTCTTTGTGATAAATCCAGCCTGTGTCAAGTTGACACACAAAACCAGCCACTCACCTAGGTGTTCTTGACTCAATGAGTGACTGGGAAGATTTATAGGCATCAAGTTTTCCTCCGTTTTTCTTTGTAATGTGCTGATCTATTTTTGTCTTCTATATATAAATTTCAAGTTCACTTCTCAGGTTGAGTTAAAAATTTTGTCAATTTTCAGGACTGTTGTTCTGTCATGATGTAATTTGTTGATTTCAGAGCAAATACAACATTGATGATGATGATGATGATGATGATGATGATGATGATGATGATGATGATGATGATG
>JADRCD010209815.1:557-21199 GCA_019843815.1 Montemys delectorum | reverse complement strand
TGATGATGATGATGATGATGATGATGATGATGATGATGATGATGATGTCTTGCTATATAGCTTAGGCTGGCCTTAAACTTTAGATTTTTCTCTCTTAGTTTCCTTAGTTTTGGGATTATAGTCATGCACCACAACACCTGGATCAACATGATTAATTTCTAGACTTAACATTTTCACAGTGTTCTTGCCAATATTCTTCTGGCTTGGGATCACAGCCAGAACACATTGTTCTTGACTGTCATGTCCCTTGCCAAATCCACTCTGTAGGGGTCTTAGTCTTTGTCTCTCATAGGTTTAACATATTGGGAAAGGCCAGGTCAACTGCTTCCTAGAATATCCTTCAGTTCGAGTTTGCCTGACATTTCTTATCATTAGGGTGAAGTTATGACTTCTTACCAATGATACTGTAGAGGTTTAATAAACTAGCTATATTCTTATTGGTGTATGTGCTCACATGTAGCATGTCTTTAAATGTAAAAAGTACATTTTACTATTTTTTACTTCTCTGTGTGTGTGTCTTTGTGAATGTATGCCGTGTTTGTACACAACTGTGGGGACTGGAAGAGGGCATCAGATCCCTTGGAATCAGAGTTAAAGCCAGTTGTGAACTGCTCAACATGGGAACTAGGAACCAAACTTGAGCAGGAAGTGTTCTCAACCACTAGGCCATCTCACCAGCTCCTGTCTTGATTGTTTGAATGCAGCTGATTAGTATTAGCTGTTTTGATTATGAATACAAAGAGGAGAATACAGCTTCTCCAGCCTTTAGGAGTTAGCATGGACATATGGCTTTCCTGACTGATGGAAAGGGAAGTGAATTGATCCATGCTAAGACATCTCATGTGGGTGTTTGATTTTCCCAGTTGTCCTCACTCTGTTGGCATAATCACATGTTGATATGAATATGCTATAAAATCAAAATAGCACAAAATGATAAACCAGTGTATGAAAGTCAGTTGCTTTAAAGAGCAGCCTGGTTACCTCAGGGATAGGTCTCAGAGATCTGAGAATTGCTTCTGAGACAAAGCTAGCCTAGTCAGTCTGAGATCATAACCATATTGACTGAAAACAATCTTAGGCTCTCCTCGTTCACTTCTTGTATTCCTTATTCATTTTTTTGGTCTTATTGCATTGACTATGGCCAGAAAATGAGATGTTTGATGGAGGCAGCCATGATAGATGTTCTTGTCTTGATCCTGACCTTCATGGCAATGCTTCTAAGTTTCACTCTGAAGTGTAGTGTCCATGTTAAGTATCTGATGGTTACTTTTTGTCAAGAAGTTTCCTTTTTAAAATGATGAATTAGTGCTTAATCTTAATGATTCATTTTTTGATGTATCTTTTTCCCCCCAACAATATTGTGTTCCCCCTCCCTCCAATATTGTCACATAGTGTATTGTTTCTTTTCCTGTGGCTGTGATAACATTCTCGGACAAATCAGTTTAAGGGAGAAAAGGCCTTCTCTTGCTCACAGTTCATGGATGCAGCCCATCCTGGGGGTGGGGGAATCAGCGCAGCTGGTACATTGTGTCTGATGTCAGAGAAGAAAGTAGGGAAAGCTAATTATCCATCTCTTTCTGCCCAGGGAACAGTGCCACCCATGGTGAGTGTGTCTTCCCACTTCAGTTAACATAACCAAGATAATCCCATCTCTAGACCCATCTCTGGATGAACTCAGATTTGTCAGGCTAACCTGCACTCACACATAGTGTCCTTTAGGAACGTTGCTTTTCTTTCCTTATGCTTGGCTGCAATTGAGTACTTGTTTATTGTTTCCTTTTGTTTGTTTGTTTTTTTTATTAGATGTTTTCTTTATTTACATGTCATACAATATCTCCTTTCTCAGGTTGCCTTCCCCCCCAATAAAATAAAATAAATAAAATAAAATAAAAAAACAAAACAAAAAACAAACCCCTGTTCCCTCCCCTCTCCCCCTGCTCACCACCCCACCCTCTCCTGCTTATTGGCCCTGGCATTCACCTACACTGGGGCATAGAACCTTCACAGGACCAAGGGCCTCTCCTCCCATTGATGACCAACTTGGCCATCCTCTGCTATACATATGTTGCTGGAGTCATTAGTCCCACCATGTGTACTCTTTGGTTGGTGGTTTAGTCCCTGCGAGCTCTGAGGGTACTACGTAGTTCATATTGGTGTTCCTCCTAAGAGGCTGCAAGCCCTTCAGCTCCTTGTGCTCTTTCTCTAGCTCCTTCATTGGGGTACTGAGTCCAATGGATAGCTGTGAGCCTCTACTTCTGTATTAGTCAGGTACTGTCAGACCCTCTCAGGAGACAGCTATATCAGGCTCCTGTCATCCAGCACTTGCTGGCATCTACAGTAGTATCTGGATTTGATGATTGAATATGGGAAGGATTCCCAGGTAGAACAGTCTCTGAATTGTCCTTCCTTCAGTCTCTGCTCCATAATTAGTCTCTAACTCCTTCCATGGGTATTTTGTTCCCCCTTTTAAGAAGGAACGAAGTATCCACACTTTGTTTTGTTTGTTTTTTTAAAGACAGGGTCTTATGTAGCCTAGGCTGGCCCCCAAATAGAAAAGTTGATCTTGAACCCCTAATTCCCTTTCTTCTACCTCTCTAATACTGGTATTGTTGGTGTGTGTCACTATACCTGGCTATTGTTTCTTTGAAATAATATATATATATATTATATATTGTATAAACATATAAACATATTGTATATTACTATATAATATTAATTATTACATATGTCACATTGTATAACAGAATATATTTTAATATATGATGCACAACATATGATATAATAAATAATAAATATATTATACATTTTACATTTTATTATATATTAAAAATCAATAATATAATATATATAATGTATATTAGAAAATATATATTCTAAGGGTGATATATATGTATATACCACACACACACACACATATATATACACATACATATACATCCCTTACACACACACACACACACACATATATACATATATATATATATATATATATATATATATATATATATGTATCCCATATATCCCTTAGAATGAAGACAGGTTGACTTTTTATTACAAACTTATTGTCTTATTGTTCTTTTTTATCCAAGTTCTGTTTCTTGTTCAGTAAATTTTACCGGTTTATAATTTTCTATAACATAATTTCAGATTTGGATTTATTGACAGAATTAATAATAGTATTCTCATGGAAGCAGTTTTTAAATTTTTCTCTACAATTATAGATATTTTCCATGGACACTTTCATGACCTTCCTTCATATCTCCTCCTTTCTGAAGATATAACTTAAACTTAATTATATAAGCTCATTTTTCTCGGTCTGCTAATTTTATTTTGAATAGTCTTTTTAAAAAGTCTTAATTTTTTTGACTTCATAGGGGTTTTTTTTGGTTGTTGTTGTTGCTATTTTTACTTTATGTGCATTGGTGTTTTGTCTGCATGTGTGTCAGTATGAGGGTGTTGGATCTCCTGGAACTGGAGTTAAAGACAGTTTGAGCTGCTATGTGGGTTCTGGGAATTAAACCTGGGTCCTCTGGAAGAGCAGCCAGTGCTCTTAACCTCTGAGCCATGCCTTCATTCTCTTAAATAAATTATCTTAATTCATTTAAAATACATTCTCTGAGGCATTGGAGTGAGAAGATTCCTCTTCGCCACATTTTCTTCAGCTCCATTCTTTACTTTTTTGTCTCCTATTGGATATTTTTCACACTCTGGTTTTTCCTGCCTTTTCTGTTGTGCTATCTAGAAACAATATTTCCATCTGTTTGCTGTTCATCCTGGATTCCAAGCCTCTGTTTTAGCCACATATAATGTACAATTTGGTGTTCTCTTTAATCGTTAAGAGATCTCCTTGCCTTACCTTTATTGCTGAGAGTGGTAAACGTGAAGATGCAGGCATTTCAATGGACATAAACTGAATGTAATCGCGCATTTGGTCAATTGCTGTGCTTTTCTTTGGCATTTTAAGTGTAGGTGAGTTCCACTTGTTTAGTGCTAATTTGGTGCTATCCTTCTGTCAGAGGACTAAGATTCTGTGCCTGTGGCCTCTGTCAGACACAATCAGCTGTTACACTTACTGAACAGAAGAAGTTATGGGGTAGAAAGGAAGAATGGCTGGTGGGAAAAAGGAAACAAAGAACTGAGCATGTGCTGCCTTTGCTGGAAGCTTCAAGGCTATCCTGCTTCCCAGGATGGTACAGGTGTCGGAGATGAGCCTGGAGCTGATCCCCAAACAATGATCAATGATCACTGGAACCCTAGGTACAAAAGAGGTTGTGACACAGTTTATAGCACTCCATTACAACAGGCTCACCCCAAACAACCTTTAACCACCTTTTAGCATTATCCAATTAAATGTAGACATTAGTATAAAGTTCAATATAAGCCATTAGGAAAAGAAAAGCAATAGCTGGTGAGCCCCTATAGTGGGCTGGGTTGCTTTCTTAGAGACATTATTGCTTTTGATGTAATTTCCGTTTTTTTTTTTTTTTATTGGTGACCTTGACAATCTGACAAGGTCACAAAGGTCAGAAAAACTCAAGGGAGTCTTGTCTGTGTTCTTTGTTGTTGCTGTATTTATTTGTTTGTTTATTATTTATTTATTTATTTATTTATTTATTTGAAGTCGGGGTCTCACTCTGTAGAAGTTGTTACTGTGTCGTCTACGCTGACCTCGGATTTGTACTACGCATTGTGTCTCAACCTCCTGAGTGCTGGGCTTGCAGGCAGGAACCACCAGACCCTAGCTCCTGTCAGAGTCTGTCTTAAAGAATCTGAAAGTTGGCCTAGTGAAACAGCTTGAAGAGTTGAGTGCACTTGCCAAAATACAAGCCCAGCGACCTGATTTCTATTTCTGGAATACAAGTAAAGGTCATAGAAAAGTTCACAAAATGGTCCTCTTATGTCTACATGAGCATTGTAGTGCATGCGCCCACATCATACACATACAGCAATAGTAATAATAGTAGTTCCACATCCTTTTCTAGCCTCTGCAGGCACCAGTCATGCATGTGGTGCACAGACATACATATAAAATAATAAAATAAAGTTAAAAACAAAACAACAATAGCAGCAGAAACATCAAGAGGGGAGGCATCTAATTTCTGAACCTAGATGTAGAAACTGGAGTTCTTGGCTCTCAGTGACACCAGGGACTTCCCAGAGTCAGGCGGGGAGGAGTGTAGGCTCAGAGTGAGCATCTCTCAAGTGTTTGCTTTCATCTTCCACAGCCCAGGAGATCTTCCTCTACCCACTCTACCTTCTGTACCCATCACCTGTCTGGAACCCATGGTGCTGGGGATGTTGACTACAGATTTGTAAGAAGTGTGGCGGCCACTCTCTCAGTGCGTCTAGTGAATGTCAGACATTGCTTTACCCAGCCCTCAGACAGGGGGCCTTAGAATTTCACAGCTGAGTAGCAGGCTGTGGAGAGCCAGACCTGAGCAGAGTGAGTGTGGGTGGAGGTTCTGAAAAGGCAGTGTTACTACAGCCGCTCTGTGGGCCCCTGGGCTGTTCTGTAGCCCCTTTCTTTGTCTGTGGCAAATCTGTTGGCTACCCATCATCACTCTTGCTCTTCCTTTAGATCTTTATTTTGTTCTCTCTCACGCTCCTTCTTTTTCTCACTTCTGCTCTCGCTCTAGCTCTGGTTCTCCGTCTCCCTCTCTTCCTCCCTCTTGCTCCTAGCCCTTTCTTTCTTCTCCCTCTCTCCCTTCTTCCCTTCCTCCCTTCCTCTCCCCCTCCTTCCTTCTTCTCCCTCCTCCTTCCCTCTTCTTCCTTTCTCCCCCTCCTTCCTTTCTTCCATCCATCCATCCCTTCGTTCCTCTACTTCCCCTTCCCTCCCTCTTCTTCTTTTTTCTCTCATCCCTTTCTCCTTCCCTTTCTTTCTCCCTTCTTCTTCCTCCTTCCCTTCTTTCCTTCCTCTCTCCCTCCTTCCTCCCTTCTTTCCTTCCTCTCTCTTCCCTCCTTCTTTCTCCTTTTCCCTCCTCTATTCCTCCCTCCATCATTCCTTCCTCCCTCCCTGTTCCTTCCCTCTTCTTCCTCCCTCCCTCCCTTCATTGTCTAGTGACACTGATTTCAAACTCAAGATCTTCTAGTCCTGGTCTCCTTAGTGCTGGGATAGATGATTCACAATCATTTGTAACTTCAGTTTTTGGGGATCTGCTGCTCTCTAGCTAGTTAAAGATCTCCTGTGTCTGCCTCTCTGGTGTTGGGATGACCAGTGAACCACCATGCCTACCTAGCTTTTATAAAGGTACTAGAAATATGAATTCTGATCATTAAACTTCTTCAGCAAGGTCTTTATCCATTGAGCCACCTCCCCACTTCCTCAATCAACTGGTTTTTAAACAAATAGAATATGTATTATCAATAAAATCAGTAGACAAAATTATGACTTCATGTTTTCATGGGAAAACAGTTCCAACTTGTTCTGTGTCAGCCAACATAGAAAGCCAGATACCTGTGGAAACACAGGGGACTCTTTCTACCAAACAGGAGGACTTTCTAACAAACCTATCAATGTTTAACATTTTTAACAAGGTTGTAAAATGTGTTGCAGGTTAGCCGTGAATCATTTCACAGTAAAATCTGTAGATGCAAAGACATCTCCAGAGCAAGCTGTATGTTTGCAGCCAGACATGGAGTGATATGAATGTGAGAAGCTAAAATCAGATTTAAATGAAATCCAGATGCTGAAAGGGGCAGCCTCAGAGTCAGAGTTCTTTGTTAACCCTCTTTGACAAGTGTTCCCTGCCACCCGACTCTGGGAGCTAAGGTAGACATCAACACAACAGTGATATTCCTGGATAGAATTCCACAGCAAGAGGTTGTTGTGGCCCGTGTCACTAAGAAAGCACGAGAAAGCATGTGGCAGAAACACAGACAAGGATGTACAAGCTGTGCTAACTTTCCTAACCACAAAGATTGCCCCTGGAAAATGGCTACTGTGATTTTTCGACGAAAAGGCCGAGGGATGGATTGCTGGGCTCAGGGGAATGGTTGTCTTGGTTGATCAGAGTGTGAATATAGTAGACTGATGTTCCCATCCACTGGACTCCACAAGGGTTTGCTTTGGCTGTTTTTCTTGTGCTTTGGTCCCATGGTAATGAGGGATCATGAAAGCAGAGATGATTCAATAGTGTTTGCCACCACTGTGATAAGGTAGTCCCACCCAGGTTGAAGGGAAAGGTCAATTTAAAAGAGTGACTTCGTGTTATGCCATGATGCTGACTTTTCTGGCTTGTGTGGAAACCAGTTCATGCTAATTAACAGGATATGGCTATGGGGTACCTTGATAAGTCTTGAACTGTGATCATGGCATGAATATTTGTAATCAACACAGAATCCATGTACAAATATAATTTCAAAATAGGTTTCTTGAATAGTCTATTATAGTTTGCTTTCTTAAGTAGCTAAGGCTTCCATTTTAAGTTTTCAGCAATCCCTGTCTTTTTCTTCAATGCCTTGTGCATACTAGACAAGTGCTCTACCACCAAACCATACCTGGTCATTGCATTCTCATGTGTGAATGAGGAACATTGCAGGGACCCTGTTTTTTTTTTTTTCATATTATGACACTAGACATGCTGTTTGCAGAGAATAAAGCTTATAATTCTGAAATCAAGATTTACAATGTGCAGATTCTTTGTTTTAAGGAAGTAGCTACTCATATGTACAAAGTTCATCTTAGTTTTAATATCCCCTTTCAATATGTTTGCTTTACTCTGTAAATACATTCTTATAACCCAATGTAATCTTTCTTACTTTAAGCTTGAAGGCACAGAGGCTCCAGGTTTTAAGAAACTTGATTAAAGTCAAATGGGATGGTGTAGTTAGAGGAGCCTCAGATACACTGTCTCCTAACATGATCAATAAAATAAAGGACTGTCTTTGTTACTTCTATTGCTGTGATGAAGAGGCACCATGACCAAAGCATTTAATTGAGGGCTTGCTTATAGTTTCAAAGGCGAGTTCATGACCATCATGGTGAGGGAGCATGGAAGTAGGCAGGCAGGCATGGAGCAGTGGTCGAGAGCTTATATCTTAACCTCAAGCTGGAGGTAGAGAGAGATAGAACTAGAGATGGATGGATGGATGGATGGATGGATGGATAGATAGATAGATAGATAGATAGATAGATAGATAGATAGATAGGGACTAAGCCTGGTGTGGGCTTCTGAAAAAAGCCCACCTCATGTGACACAGTTCCTAATCCTTACTGAAACAGTTCTAACAACTAGGGACTAAGCATTCAAACATATGAATGTACGGTGAACATTCTCATTCAAACCACAACAAACACCTCAGGCACAACCATGTTGACAGAGCATACAGTGCCCCAGAGAGGTGGGAGAAGGCTTGGAACCTAACACCAAGTAGGAAGTACATCTGTACCGAGGGGCTATCTGATGGAGGAGTGCCTCAAGAGAATAACCCTTTGGTCAGACGAAGCCAGATAGGGACCTGGTGTCTGGAATCCTGTCTCCTTCCCCTGTATTTCTGCTGTTGCTTACCACTGTCCAGAACCAAAGGACACTGGCCAACAGAAAGCCTCCACAAGCCATCAGTGAATATGCATGGTATAAAACTCTGATATGCAATCTTGTCATAAACTTACTGCCCTTTCTGAGTCCCCATTCTGAGCGGAAGCTACCCTCTGATGCATGCCTGGCTTGGCCTCTTCTTTGTTTCCAGGCTCATTTGTTGATATCATTTGTTGTTGTTGACCCATCTCCAGGATGACCCGCTGACTGCAGCTTTTCCTTTTTCCTGCAGTATGTTAAAGCAAAGCTACGCTTGGCAGGGAACTTGTCAAAAGACTAAACAAGCTTGAGACTGAATTACCAAAGATGACTTCTTTGTACATGATCTTTCCTCCAAGGAAATCAACATGTGGTGTTCTTTTCTTCCTAAAGGAATGGAAAATGCTACCTGAATGATTTGTTGTTGTTGTTGTTGTTGTTGTTGTTGTTGTTGTTTTAATTCAGAGGCTGATTTCTTGTTGTTCATGGCGTTCTTGGGCATAAGGTATTATGAAAGACTGTGACCTTTTTTCTGCTGTAAGCATCGAGGTGGCCATTGTGCTAAGGAAATAAATAGTCCTGTAGGTGAAGAAGAGCTCTGAATTGAGAGATTGTCAGGGGAGCTGTCCAAATAGCCTCACCCTCAGTGAGCAAGAAACAGAAATCCTAGGTGAATCCCAACATCACAGAAGACATTCACGATCAGAACCAAACTGACTCTAACTCTAACCTGAACTTTGTTGATAATTCTAGCCCTAGCCTAAAAGACAACCCTAACCCTAATCCAAATTTGAGACGAAGCCTAAGCTTAACCCCAACCCAATCTTAAGTGCAACATTAAGGATGGATACCAAATCCATCCTTAACTAAATCCCATTCAGAACCCTAACTGTAAACCTAGTTCCATCTCGAACAGAGCTCTATCTCCTGTCCTGATACTAGCCTAAGGCTAACCTAGGTGTGGTCCTGGTTCTAAGTTTAGTGCCAGAGAAAGGAAAGAGACAGGAGAGGAGGGAGGAAACTATAACTGAAAGTCTAAACTCAACTACAGTTCTCACCCTAACTCTAACCTAACCTTAGTCCTAATACTAATCCTAACCCTAGTTCTAGCCCTAACACCACCACACCACTAGTCTTAGCTCTAGTGGGAGTGGGGTTATCCTACACTGGGCTTACAAAGTGCCATCTGTCTTCCTTCAGGTCAACTGAGTACTTAGCATGCAAGATAGGTTGGTAACGAGATAAGTTCTGGAAATGTGACTGTCACTCTGAAAAACGATTCAGTCAACCTGCATTTTCTAGTCTATTTGGCTAGAGACAGCACCAGACTTCTATCCTGCCATGGTTCCCACAGCTGCCCCAAAGGGAGAGGCTGTATTATAGGAAGCTTACCATAGTCACGCATGAGGGAGTATGTCCCTGAAATATTGAACAGTTGCCACCCACAGTTGTTTATGACAGACTCTGTGCTTTGTGTCAACACCTCCTATGTGGCTAGAGCTGCCGTATGGGCAGCTCAAGTGGGGCTGCCTTTTATTCCATTTCAACAGATGAGGAATCTGAGTTACCCAGAAACACAAGAACTTGTTGGAGAATCCAGTGTTAGACAAAGCAGACCATGGGCTTTGCACCTGCATCTTGGGATCTAAGCTCACCTCTGGTCCTTTTTTGGTGGCAAGTGCTCCAAATCGCTGCCCTTCTTCAGGGCCCAGGCTGAGGCCAGTGTCTTATGGTTGATAATCAGCAGAATGTCACTAACCCAGAGTTCCTCCCCTTTGAGTTGGCTGTCACCAAGAAGGTACCATTGTAGGTGCTAAGTTCCAGCTATCTCTCTCTTCTCCTGAGGTCACTTGCCCCCTTCCTCCAGGTCACTTCTAGATGACCTTAGCAAAACACATTTTCTTTTTTTACCTCCTGCGATAATTTGTATATGCTTGGCCCAGGGAGTGGCACTATAAAGAAGTGTAGCCTTGGAGTATGTGTGTCACTGTGGGTGTGGCCTTTAATACCCTAGTCTTAGCTGCCTGCAAGTGAGTCTCCTTATAGCAGCCTTCAGATAAAGATGTATAACTCTCAGGTCCTCCTGCACCATGCCTGCCTGGATATTGCCATGGTCTTGCCTTGGTGATACTGGACTGAACCTCTGTAAGCTAGCCTCAATTAAATGTTGTCCTTGTAAGAGTTGTCTTGGTCATAGTGTCTGTTCACAACAGTAAAACCCTAACCAAGACATTCCATCTCTCACTTTTTAAAATGTATTTTTATGGTAGATGTATGAGTGCTTGTGTGTGTGTGTGTGTGTGTGTGTGTGTGTGTTTGTGTGTGTGCATGTGCTACATTTATGCAGAAGAGGATGACAGCTAGAAGACAATGTTGTCCTGGAACAGGACAGTTGTGAGCCACTGTGTCTATTTGGGGAACCAAACCAAGATCCTCTGCAAGAGTAGCAAGTACTTGCAATCACTGAACCATGTGTCCAGCTTCTCAGTCTATCCTTTTTAAAAGATCTAATCTAAAGGCTGGTAAGGTAATTAAATGAGAAAATGTTCATGGAATAGAGTATGAAGTTAATAAATGCTAGCCCCCACTCATCTACAGGAGTATGGCAGGAACACAAGGGTCCCCCCATTCTCTCTGGGAAGGAAGATCTCAAATGGCCTTGAAGGTGGCAGGACAATTCTAAGCCACAGAAACATTTCTGTATCACTTTAAATTGGACATTCCCATGACTCAGCAGCATTCTCCACCAAGACAGCTCTGAGCTAAGAAGATGAACAGTTCACAGCTCCCTTCTTTGTGGGATAATTGGCTCAGATTATAACAAGTCTGAAGATTCAGTGGGGTCAAAGGGATCTAGGCTTGAGATGACTGATGAGCACTGTACTCTGTAAGTCATGGAGGAAGGCTCTTTTGAGATGGTCAAGCCTACCTCTAACTGAGGAATCTGTGCTACACACAGGGAGAGGTAGTGCTCCTAGTGTCTGGAGCTGCTCCTCAGGCACCAGTGCACCCTGGTTCTTGCCGTATGATGCTGCTTAGGCCCATAACAAAGTCAGTCATCTTGATTGATGTCTTGTTTTTCTTTCTACACTTGGTAATTAGATCCTTGGTGCTTACACAGTATGTATTATTGTGGAGCATTTTATAGACTTGCCTGAGGTATAAATAAAACATGGAGACTTATAATAAGTTTAAGACTTAGGTCTTTAACTAGGACAGTCTCCCAGCTACCATTTAAATTCAACCCTACTAGTCTAGCTTGCGACTCGCCATGTGGCTAGTGTTTTACCTCCCTGCTTTGTTCCTGTCCCTGTGTATTCCTTCCATGTCTAATTCTGAATCTCCCAATTCCTCTCCTTCCCCATATCACTCTTCCTGCCTGGAAGTCCCACCCTTGTACTTTCTGCTCCAGCTATTGGCTGTCAGGTCTTTATTACAAGCCACCGGCACTGCCACCGGCACTGAGACAATACCTGACACTTGTCTTAGGTTGCCTTTAGGCAGGTGAGGAAGGATGGACATTTACAAACTAGAAAACTCAGTGATGGGCCATAGAAATAACAATACCAAAATCCTGCCAGCACTTAGCTCTCCACCAGGTACAGAATTAACAACTGAAGATACAGAGACACACCCCAACAGTATGTGGCCATGTATTCATCCTGAGGCAGATCTTCCTTTTCTTCACGTTTTTCCTTCTTGATGCTTTCTTGGCAGTTTGCTGGAGGACATGAGTGTTGGGTTGCTTTCTTGACAGGTGCCAGGTGACTATCTCAGCTTTGCTTTGTTTTGTGTCCTAGTATCTGATCTATGTCTGCTGCTTATAGAATCATTGTATTTTCACACTGAGTGGGGTGACCTCAACATGGCTAATGGGGCTGTGAACAGTGATACTGAGATAAAGTCCTGTTTATGGCCTCTATTGGCCAGAGGCAAGCTGGGGAGATTGGACTTTTGCCTTCTGAATAAAGATAACTAGTGGCTGATCCCAGCTGATCTAGCCAAATTTCTTTCTAGGCCACAGCCTTTAAGAAATTCCAGGAGCCAGGGCCAGACATTGGTCAAAGGAGGTGAAAAATAATAAGTATTCCCTGCTAGGTCAGATGACCCACACCTTGCATTGTTCAGTAAAGTCATCACACACTCCCTAGAGGAGTTTAGGATTCAATGTTGATCAGGCAGCCAGTGAACACACATGACTCCATTTACTCTCAATTCCTATACTGCCAAGCACTTATGAAAAAAATCAGTCATTCATAGTATGTACTTTTTATTTTATTTTTTTTAAAGATTTTATTTATTTTATGTATATGAGTACACTGTCACTGTGTTCAAACTCCATTATAGATGGTTGTGAACCACTATGTGGTTGCTGGGAATTGAACTCAGGACCTCTGGAAGAGCAGTCACTGCCCTTAACCTCTGAGCCATCTCTCCAGCCCTTATTGTTTTTTAAAATTATTTATTTTTATGTGCATTGAAGTTTTGCTTGTCGGTGTGTGTGAGAGACTATAGGATCCCTTGGAACTGGAATTACAGATGGTGAGTGTCGTTCACGCAAGTTTCCGGCCGGCAGGAAAAACACGGACAGACACACGATCCTTCTGCGGGCATTCTTTATTACATCTTCCAGCGGGCGACCCCCGAAAAAGCACTCTTTATATATGCCCTGGAGCGGCATGCTCATCTCTGATTGGCTGTTTGCTCAGGAGCACAATACGCCCGGGATGGCTCGTGACTTGGCGGTCTCTGTCCCTAGGCACATGCGCAGTTTATCTGTAAACTTGGGAGAGCACCAGATGTCAACGCCATCTGCTGGCTATCACCGCTCACTGCGGCTTCCTACAGGTGAGCTGCTATGTGGTTGCTGGGAATTGAACCTGGGATCTCTGGAAGAGCAGACAGTGCTCTCAACCACTGAGACACCTTTTCAGCCCTGGTTTGCACTTTTTAAAAGTCCAGTTTCAACAGAAAAAAAGAGGAAACCGGTAGTATGATAAAGGACTCTCCACTGCTTAGGGAAGCCAGAAGCTCTGCAGAAACACTGGAGCACCCTGGTGTAGAACCTGCCCCAGAAGCACACTGGGTCTCTAATCATCCAGCAGCTTACCCCTTCTGCATCCCACAAACAGCAGGGAGTCAAACATGACCACTTTTCTGAAGTAAACCAGACTCACCTCTCTGAAACCATCAAAGTCTCGTATGAAAAGTTCAGAAAGCAAATGTAGCCAACTCAGTGAACATTCTGTACAGCAATGAGAACCCACATAAACCATTCATCTGTTTCCAAGCAAGAAAAATGTATTTGAGCCAAGGAGTGTAATTGGGCATTTGGAGACAGAAATCTCTTCCTTTCTCATATACTGGATCCAAACTTTCCCTTGGACTGCTGTGTGGTGAATTGTCTGTCCTGGCAGAGTCTGCCATGGTGAAAGATGCAGATAAATGATATCCATAGCCTATGGAGTTATCAGTAATAGGAAGGTGGGTTGTACAAAGAATTGATGGTATGCAATCCTGGAATTAGATCCATGCAACACGCTAGTGACATGAATAACATATGAAGGAAAAGCTTCGCTTAGGAGCTGGCAGTAAAAACAGACGTGTAGTAGAGGCAGAGGTGGGTGAGCATGAAGGTGGATTAGCATGGGGGGCATAAGACCCACTCAGTGTGGGAGTGACCAGGGATAGTCACCAGCTTGAAGACTGTGGGATCCATGTCTTTTAGAGTGCTCATTAAGAATACTGCAAGCCAGGAGAGTTAAGATGGTTGCAGGGCATTGGGCTCAGTCAGTAAAGTGCTTGCCAGTTGTCTAAGTTACTTTCATACTACTGCATTAAGATACCATGACCAAAGCAGTTATAGAAACAAGAGTTTATTTGGGGCTTACAGTTTCAGAGGGTGAGTCTGTGACTATCATGGCAGTGAGCATGGCAGCAGGCAGGCAGGCATGGCGCTGGAGCAGTAACTGAGAACTCACATCTGATTCACAAGCGTGATTCTGAGAGAGCAAATGAGATGGTATGAGCGGTGGAATCCTCAAATCCCACCCCTGATGGCACACCTCCTCCAGGGTCACACCTCCTAAGCCTAAAGAAATAGCTTCACCAATTGACAGTTCACACATATGAGCCTTTGGGGGCCATTCTCATTCAATCCACCAAGAGGTCAAGGAATCATTGTTTACTTTATTTCGCTAGACTTTGCTGATCAAGGATCTAACACAAAGTCTTCATGGTTTCCAAGTTGGGTACTCCAAATACCCAGCACTGTGATTGCTGCCATTTTGCAGAGCCTTTTTTGAGTGTGTATAGCTTTTATTTGTTTTTATTTGCTTTTTGCTAAGAAGACCTCATTGCTTTGATTTTTAGTAAATTCAAGTTATCAAAGGCTTATTTTCCGCCAACAAACAAAAAATCCAAACAAACAAAGAAACAAACATCCTTAAATCTGAAAAAGATTTTTGTTGTTGTTGTTGTTCTGTTTGACACTGTGGATAAATTGTGCTCAAGAAAAAATTCAGTATCATCTGGAGTTTTGTTCAAAAGGGAATAGAGCAGAAGCTCCACACTTGAAAAACATTGCTCCAACTGAGTGAAGGCCCAGCCCATGGCTCACCGCATGTAAAGTTGGTTCTTTTTTTTTTTTTAAAAGATGATTAATATGAGGTAGAGGCAGCTTCAACAGGAAGCAGACTGCAGAGTGAAGGACAGAGCTTGCATACAGCCCAGATACCTCCTTGGTTCACATCTGAAGTTCCAGGCAAGGTAAGATGACATTTTTCATGTCCAGGAACAAAGAATTTGAGGTCAAGTGTAATTTTCCAGCAGGAAGCTCCCCTGGCAGGCTGGAAAAGAATATTTCCTCAAAGACAACCCAAGCCCTGTAGGATTTCGACTGTTTGTATATCGTCTGCCCAGGAGTGGCAATGTTAGAGGGTATGGCCCTGTTGGTGTAGGTGTGTCACTGTGAGTGTGGGCTTTAAGACCCTCATCCTAGCTGCCTAGAAGTCAGTCTTCCACTAGCAGCCTTTAGTTGAAGATGCAGAACTCTAAGCTCCTCCTGCACCATGCCTGCCTGGATGCTGCCATGCTCCTGCCATGATGATACTGGACTGAACCTCTGAACCTGTAAGCTAGCCCCAATTAAATGGTGTCCTTTATAAAACTTGCCTTGGTCATGGTGTCTGCTCACAGCAGTAAAACCCTAAGACAAGGGTTGAGAGATGTCCAGGAAAACTCACAACATTGGAGGTTCCCCATAACTGTTGGAGATAATTCCTGTTGTAGACTGGATTAAAAACCTCTAGTTCATAGGCAGAGCCTTAGCCTCCAGAACACTGCGTGGGAACCTTGGGGAGCTGAGCAAGTTTAGCTCTGAGTTCAGCAGAGTGAAGTTCTGGTAAAGGAAATACTTTCACCACATAAGGGTAGAAAGGGACATCTTGGAGTGGTGATGCATGCCTTTAATCGCAGCACTGGGGAGGCAGAAGCAAGTGGATCTCTGTTTGAGGACAACCTGGTCTACATAGTGAGTTCCAGGACAGCCAGGGCTATGTAGGAAGAATCTGTCTCAAAAAAACAAACAAACAAATAAAACCAAAAAAGCACATTAGAATTCTGTCTCTCTGCTGTGTGAAAACAGGGTAGGGAGAAGGTCCTCCCCAAGCAGCTGGTACCCTGCCTGGTGACTTCCTGTTCAGAACTTCGGGGTGCTACAGCTACTTTGTGTGTTTTCCCAGCACAGCTGAGCAATTGGAGAAACCTCCTACATGACCCCCTTCTTTGATGTGTTGGTTCTGAGACTGGTCATTACAAGACCACGTGGACTTGCCCCTCTAGATTCTCCCTCAGGGGCAGCTTTTCCTCTACACACTGTACTGTTAGCCACCAGGCCAGTGTAGATACCCCTTCTCTACTGATTGGCTTGCTAGAGTAGCTTCCATTAAATATCCTCATGTGTGACTTCCTTGGCCTGGGCCCTGCCCACTGGCTTTGGATAAAACTCCTAGCCTCAGTCATGGAAGGCCAGATATACACTCACACTGCCATTTAAGAGAAGGCCATTGACCTCTGAGGGGCAGGTGTCCTTGACTGTGTTCTTAGGCCTAGTCTTCAAAATGTACCCAAAGAGTTTGGAGCAAGGATTTATCCTCTGGGCTTTCCAGTTAACCCATGGAGAACTCCACTTATTGACAGGAAGGTTAGTGCCCACGCTGCCTATGAGAAGGTGAGACACAAGGAACAAAACCAAGCTGGCATCCCTGGCTACCATATGTGAGTGCTGTAGGGCACCGTGCCTGTCGGTGAGGAAATAAAGGTGGAAGGGAAACCCATGTCCCACCAGAGCTCAGGAGACTGTCTCAGGACCCTACAGAGACAGCCGAGATGGACCGTGTTAGGTCGCTGAACCCCCGCTGGGGCACAGTCTCAGCTCCTGCTTGACAAGCACCACAGCTGGAGCTTGGGGGCAGTGGCTGGGTGGACACGGGAGACAAGTTTCAGCTCTTGGGCATCACAAGACACCACGAAAGAGCTGAGAATGAAGTGGGGACCTCAGGGGCAGCTTAGTCAGTCTGAGGCCGAAGGGAGAAAGGGGCAGGGAGGAAAGGGGGCACCAGGTGGTTCCCACCCAATGTGGGGCAAGAGTCCTAGCTCTGGTCTAGAGGCTGGTAAGGCCGGGAGGCTTTCCTGTGGGAGATTAGATGCGGCTCTTTAGGGGAAGGCCTAAGCCATTGCTCTAGCACGGTGAGTCTAGAGGAAAGGAGGCTGTCCTTAGTTCTTGGCTTTATTGTAGAAAAAAGAGAGAGAGAGAGAGAGAAGGTAGAAAAGTAGAGACTGGCTATGGCCAAGTAGAGATAAGGGAGAAAGGAGGGGGAGAATGAGGGCGAGAGGCAAGGGAAAGAAGCAAGAGTAAGAGCAAGAGTTTAAGGGAGAGAGGAGGGGTCAAGCAGCTCCTTTTATAGTAGGTTGGGCTACCTTGCTGTTCCCAGGGGCGGGGCATACCTAGCTGTAGTCAGATGACTGTGGGGGTGGGGCAAGCCAGAATACTGGGAGCTTGGGGCATTGCCTACATGATTAATAGCCACAGGATAATGGAATGAGGGCTCCTGGTGTCAGCAGCCTAATGTCCTGGGGTCGTAGCTCACTGTTCTGTCCCTTGTAGAATTTTCTACTGAGTCTCCAGAGTAAGCCTCACTCAACTGTAACACAAACTGCCTTTCCCGCTCCAACAGGGTGCTACCGTATTATAGTGGGAAGAGTCACAGTTACTCTGTTCTCCATGTGACAGGAGATTCAGGACCCAGGTGTGGAGCTCTATATGCCATTGCCATTCTGGGGTTGAACTGGGATGGGAACAGCCTTCTTTTGTGTATGTGTGTGAGGGCACATGCATGTGGAGGTCAGAGGTCAACTCCAGGTCTCATTCCTCATGCCTGGAACTGGCCAAATAGGCTAGACTTGTTAGTGAGTGAGCCCTAGGGACCTGCTGTCCACACCTCTCCAGTGCTGGAATCAGATGTGTCCAGATTTCTTCTAAAGAATTCTGAAGATTTCTTTTTCAGAAGATTTTTTTTTCCTGAAAGAATTCATGTTTGTATGCTTGCACCAACAGAAGCAGCAGAAGACAGTGGACTGTCTTCTGATTCCACATTCCTGATTTATTCCATTCTATTTGCTTCCTGGGACTCCTGTATCTGTGAATGCTGCCTCATATCCCATTCCTAATGGGAATCAGAATAGGCTTTGGCATGTCATTGACTGACTCATTAACTGATGAGATATTACAAGAGTCATTGTACAAACTCACAGTGATCAAGGGCTCTGCCAGCTCCTAGCCTTCCCCTGCCGCTGATATGCGGCTTGAATGAGACTCAAAAGAACAAACCCAGCCTTCTTCCTGCAGCCTGTTTTTTTTTGAAACACAGGAACATGAACTGCATGGGGGTGGGGGGGGGTGGGAATTAAATCTGTGACCAAATGAACTTGGACAGTTCTGTAGAAGATACAATGTTTTCAGAGACTTCTAATGTCCATGAAGGTACTAGCATACTATGCTAGTTATATTTTTTGTTGCTACGATAAAATACTGTGCTAAAAGTGACTTATGGAAGAAGTTTATTTCAGCTTAAGGCTCCAAATGGATAAGAAGGAGGAATAGCAGCAAGCACGAAAGCAGGGCAGGATGCTGAGCAATCAATCACAGCCTCAGATATGAAGCTGAGGGGAGGGAGGGAGGGGGGAGAGAGGGAGAGACAGAGAGAGAGGGAGGAAAGGAGTGAAAGAGTGGGAGAGGGAGAGAGAGACACAAAGAGACACACACAAAAAGACACACACACACACACACACAGAGAGACAGAGACAGAGAGAGACAGAGGCAGAGAGACAGAAAGAGGACATGCTAGGATATAAAGCCTGTCCCCAGTGATGTACTTTCTCCAGCAAGGCTCCACCCCCAAAGGTTTCTTAACTTCCCCAAACAGCACCACCAACTGGAGGCCAAGCGTAGTGTTCAAAAGCATGGGCCTATGGGGGCATTTCTCCATCAAACCATGATGCACGGTGTATGCGTATAACAAAAGGCACAGGTCTGGACACACCCAGGATCAGAGATGAGGAGGAACTAACAACTGTCCCAACACTGGGAGTAACTGGGACCAGTGGGACCAGGCACACAGGAACTCCACCAGCCCAGTGACTCGGTATCCTTCCGATCTGTCTGGGCTAGTGTCCAGAGTAGACCTTGGGCTCAAGCTCTGCAGCCAGGCCCACAACACCCAGAGGAAGCTCCACTCCCAGGTGCTCTAACAAGCCCAGGATCACAGGATCACAGGATCACAGGATCCCAGAATCACAGGATCACAGACACAGCTTGACTCTGAGGAGTTCTGACCCAACCAGGATCACAGGAAGGACTGGCTCCAGTCAGATTTAGCAAGGGCAGGTAGCACTAGAGATATCCAGATGGCAGAGGGGGGAGGGGAGGGGGACAATCATAAGAAAATAAACAACACAAACCAAGGTTACTTGGCATCATCAGAACCCAATTCTCCCACCATAGCAAGTCCTGGACACACCATTACACCGGAAAAGCAAGATTCAGATATAAAACCACTTCTCATGATGATGAGACAGGACTTTAAGAAAGACATAAATAGCACCCTCAAAGAAATACAGGAGAACACAGGTAAACAGCTAGAAGTCCTTCAAGAGGAAACACAAAAATCCCTTAAAGGTCTTCAGGAAAGCACAATCAAACAGGTGAAGGAAATGAGCAAAATCATCCAGAATCTAAAAATGGAAATAGAAACAATAAAGAAAACAGAAAGAGAAACAACCCTGGAGATACAAAACCTAGGAAAGAAATCAAGAGTCATAGATGCAAACATCACCAACAGAATACAAGAGATAGAAGAGAGAATCTCAGGGGCAGAAGACACCATAAAAAGACATTGACACAACAGTCAAAGACATTGCAAGAAGCAAAAAGCTCCTAACCCAAAACATCCAGGAAATCCAGGATGCAATGAGAAGACCAAACCTAAAGATAATAGGTATAGAAGAGAGTGAAGACTCCCAACTTAAAGGGCCAGTAAATATCTTCAACAAAATTATAGAAGAAAACTTCCCTAACCTAAAGAAAGAGATGCCCATGAACATACAAGAAGCCTACAGAACTCCAAATAGACTGGACCAGAAAAGAAATTCCTCCTGTCACATAATAATCAAAACCCCAAATGCACTAAACAAAGAAAGAATCTTAAAAGCAGTAAGGGAGAAAGGTCAAGTAACATATAAAGGCAGGCCTATCAGAATTACACCAGACTTCTCATCAGAGATTATGAAAGCTAGAAGATCCTGGGCAGGTGTCATACACACCCTACAAGAACACACATGCCAGCCCAGGCTACTATACCCAGCAAAACTCTCAATTACCATAGATGGCGAAAACAAGATATTCCATGACAAAACAAAATTTATACAATATCTTTCCACAAACCCAGCCCTACAAAGGATAATAGATTGAAAACATCAACATAAGGAGCAAAACTACACCCTAGAAGAAGCAAGAAAGTAATCTTTCAACAAATCCACAGAAACCTAATTCCACCTCTTACAACAAAA
>JADRCD010209814.1:0-26993 GCA_019843815.1 Montemys delectorum | reverse complement strand
ATCCAGCTCTGTCACTTGGAAGCTGACAGGCTCCTGTCCCTGCAGTCCTGCCGCTTTTTTTGTTTTTCGAGACAGGGTTTCTCTGTGTAGCCCTAGCTGTCCTGGATCTCACTCTGTAGACCAGGCTGTCCTGGAACTCAGAAATCTGCCTGTCTCTGCCTCCCAAGTGCTGGGATTAAAGGCATGCGCCACCACCACCTGGCAGCAGTATTCATTTTTTAAGTTAAAGATTTTATTTTCAGTTCTTTGGTGGGGGCGGGGAGCATGTGCACATAAAGTGCAGTTATCCGTAGAGTCAGGAAGATCCCCTGGAGCTGGAGTTACAAGTGATTGTGAGCTAGCTACCTGATATGGGTTCTGGGGACCAAATTCCTGTCTTCTACAAGACCAGTATATACTTTTAACTGTGCCATTTCATCAGCCCTCAGGAGAACTTTTTATTCAGAACCTAGTCACTGAATTTGTCTAGATACTATTTCTACTCATAGAAGTTTTGGGCTAGAAAATGGAGTCTATGTATAGTTAAGGTTCCAGGGGAGACGTTATAAGGATTAAGGAGAAGGCAATAGGTATAAGGCAGTGAGCCGACAGAATGGGGAAGAAATGGACCCATTGACTGTGACTACTGTAACCAATCTAATCTTCTAGTTCAAGCTCTGTTTATTTTATTTTTTTACAGTCCATTTGTTACTCCCATCCCAGTCTGCCCTCCCACAGCTTCTAATCCCACTCCTCCTCTCCCTTTCTCCAAGAGGATGTACCCCATCCACACTAGGCCTCCCTACTTTCTGGGACCTCAAGTTTCTCAAGAGTTAGGTGCATCTTCTCCCACTGAGGCCAGACTAGGCAGTCCTCTGCTGTATATGTGTTGGGGCCCTCAGACCAGCTAGTGTATGCTACTGGTTGGTGGCTCAGTGTCTGAGAGATCTCAGGGGTCCAGGGCAGTTGAGGCTACAGGTTTTCCTATGGGTCACCCTCCTCCTCAGCTTCTTCTAGCCTTTCTCCAATTCAACTACAGGGGTCCCCAACTTCATTCCAATGGTTGGGTCTAAGTATCTGAGTCTGTCTGAGTCAACAGCTTGTTGGGTCTCTCAGAGGACTTCCATGCTAGGCGCTTGTCTGTAAGCACATCATAGCATCAATAGTAATGTCAGGCTTTGGAGCCTCCCCTTGCGCTGGATCCCAATTTGGGCTGGTCACTGGACCACCTTTCCCTCAGTCTCTTCTCCATTTTTGTCCCTAAAGTTCTTTTAGATAGGAACAATTCTGGGTCAGAGATGCCCTGTCTTTCTACTGGAGGTGGACTGTACAGAGTTCCCTCTTCCTCACTGTTGGGCATTTCGTCTGAGGTCCCTCCCTTTTAGTCCTGAGAGTCTCTCGCCTTCTAGGTCTCCAGTACTTTCAATAGGGTCCCCTGTCCTCTACCCCTACCCTACCCCTGAGGTTGCATAGTTCTATTCACTCTGTTGGAATATTCCTCAGAGCTTCTCTCCTGTCTCCCTACCCCATACTTTATCATGTTCCCTTTTTCTCTTTCCCCTCCCCTTTCCTGCACAAATCCCTTCCTCTCTTTGCCTGCCGTGATTAATGATTATTTTCTTCCCCCTAATAAATGGGATTGAAGCATCCTTAATTGGCCTCTCTGCTTGTTACAGTTCTTAGTTTCTGTGGGTTATATCCTGGGTATTCTGTACTTTTTGGATAATATCCACTTATTAGGACCATGTATGTCCTTTGGAGTCTGGGTTACCTCACATAGGATGGTATTTTCTATGTCATCCATTTGCCTGCAAAATGCATGATGTCCTTGTCTTTAATAGCTGAATAGTATTCCACTGTGTAAATGTATCACAATTTCTGTATCCATTCTTCCATTGTGCAGCATCTGTGTTGTTTTCAGGTTCTGGCTATCACAGATAAGGCCACTATGAGCATAGTAGAGCACATGTCCCTGTGGTATGGTGGAACATCTTTTGGGTATATGTCCAAGAGTAGTATAGCTGGGTCTTCAAGTAGGACTATTTCCAGTTTTCTGAGGAACCTCCAGATTGATTTCCACCGTGGTTGTACCAGTTTGCAATCCCACCATCAATGAAGGAGTATTTCTTTTTTTACACATCCTTGCCAGCATGTGCTGTAACCTGAAGTTTTGATCTTAGCCATTCTGATTGGTGTAAGGAGGAATCTCAGGGTCGTTTTAATTTGCATTTCCCTGATCACAAAGGACTTCAAATGTCTCTTTAAGTGCTTCTCAGCCATTCCTCTCTTGTGAATTCTCTGTTATCTCTGTTCTCCATTTTTTTAATTGGGTTATTTGGTTTTTTGGAGGTTAGCTTCTTGAGTTCTTTATATACTTTGGATATTAGCCCTCTATCAGAAGTGGGGTTGGTGAAGTTTGTTTCCCCTATATGTAGGTCACTACAGGTTTGTCCTATTGACTGTGGTTTTGTCTTAATAGAAGCTTTTCAGCTTCCTGAGGTCCCATTCTCAACTGAGCCGTTGGAGTTTTATTTAGGCAGTTTCCCTCTGTTCCAATGAGTTCCAGGATCTTTCCTGCTTTCTCTTCTGTTAGATTCAGTGTATCTGGTTTTATGTTGAGGTCCTTGATCCCCTTGGACTTAAGCTTTGTGCAAGGTGACAAATATGGATCTATTTTCATTTTTCTACACACAGACAACCAGTTAGACCAGCACCATTTATTAAGGATGCTTTCTTTTTTTCATTGTATGTTTTTGGATTCTTTGTCAAAGATCGAGTGTTCATAAGAGTGTGGGCTTATTTCTGAGTCTTCAATTCTATTCCACTGATTGACCTATCTGTCTCTGTATCATTACCATGCGCTTTTTTTATCCCTATTTCTCTGTAGTACAGCTTGAGGTCTGAGGTGGTGATTCCCTCAGAATTTCTTTTATTGTTAGGAATTGTTTTTACTATCCTGAGTTTTTTTGTTTTGTTTTGTTTTTCCATATGAAGTTGAGAATTGCTTTTTGAATGTCTGTGAAGAACTGTGTTGAAATCTTAACGGGGATTTCATTAAATCTGTAGATTGCTTTTGGTAGGATGGCCATTTTTACTATGTTAATCCTACCAATACATGAACATGGGAGACCTTTCCATCTTCTCAGGTCTTTTTCAATTTCTTTTCTCAGGAATTTGAAGTTCTTGTCTTACAGATCTTTCACTAGATCTGTAAGATCTGTAGATATTTTATACTATTTGTGGCTATTGTGAAGAGTGTATCCCTAATTTCTTTCTCAGCCCATTTATAACTTGTATAAAGGAAGGCTACTGATTTATTTGAGTTAATTTTATGCCCAGCCACTTTGCTAAAGTTGTTTCCCAGCTGTAGAAATTCTTTGGTAGATTTTTTTTGGGGGTGGGGGGATCGTTTATATGTGTTATCATATCACAGGCAAATAGTGATGATACCTTGACTTCTTCCTTTCCAATTTGTATCTCTTTGACCTCCTTTTGTTGTCTAATTGCTCTAGCTAGAACTTCAACTACTATTTTGAATAGATATTGAGAAAGTGGGCAGCCTTGTCTTGTTCCTAATTTTAGTGGGATTGCTTCGAGTATCCATTTAATTTGATATTGGCTATTTGCTATATGTTGCTTTTATTATATTAAGGTAAGGGCCTTGAATTCCTGATCTCTCTAATACTTTTAACATGAATGGATGTTGTATTTTGTCTGCACTAAAGCTATCTGGCCCTGGGCTTTTTTTGGTTGGGGGTATTTAATGACTTCTATTTCCTTAGGGGATATGGGACTGTATATTTTACTGCTCTTGATTTAACTTAGGTACATGGTGTCTGTCTTAAAAGTCATACATTTCATCTAGATTTTTCAGATTTGTTGAGTAAAGGCTTTTGAGGTAAGATCAGATTTTTTTTTAATTTCCTCAGTTTTTGTTTTTCTGTCTTTTCATTTCAGATTTTGTTAATTTGGATACTCTTTCTGTGTCCTTTAGTTAGTTTAGCTAAGGGTTTATCTATCCTGTTCATTTTCTCAAAGAACCAGCTTTTGTTTTTGTTAGTTCTTTATATAGTTCTCTTTGTTTCTAATTGGTTGATTTCTGCCTTGAGTTTGATTATTTCCTGCTGTCTACTCCTCTTGGTTGTGTTTGCTTTTGTTTGTTCTAGGGCTTTCAGGTGTGCTGTTAAGTTACTAGTGTAGGATCTCTCCATTTTCTTTATAAGGGCACTTAGTGCTATGAATTTTCCTCAACACTGCTTTGATTTTGTCCTATATGTTTGCATATGCTGTCTTCTTTTTTCATTGAATTCTAGAAAGTCTTTAATTCCTTTCTTTATTTCTTCCTTGACAAGGTATCTTTGAGTAGAGAGCTGTTCAGTTTCTACTGGTATGTGGGCTTTCTGTACTTTTTGTTGTTATTGAAGTACAGCCTTAGTTTGTGATGATTTGATAGGATTCATAGGATTATTTCAGTCTTCTTGTATCTGTTGAGGCTTGTCTTGTTACCAATTACGTGGTTCATTTTGGAGAAGGTACCATGAGGTGCTGAGAAGAAGGTATATTCTTTTGTTTTAGGGTGAAATGTTCTGTAAATATCTGTTAAATCCATTTGGTTCATTACATCTATTAATTTCATTGTATCT
This sequence comes from Montemys delectorum, assembly GCA_019843815.1. Lineage (NCBI taxonomy): Eukaryota > Metazoa > Chordata > Mammalia > Rodentia > Muridae > Montemys > Montemys delectorum. The sequence continues at coordinate 22,371 of JADRCD010209814.1, read as the reverse complement.
CTGTTTAGCTTCTATTTCCATGATCTGTCTGTCCATTGGTAAGAGTGAGGTGTTGAAGTCTCCCACGAATATTGTATGAGGTGCAATGTGTGCTTTGAGCTTTAGTAAGGTTTCCTTTAAGAATGTGGGTGCCCTTGTATTTGAGGCATAGATGTTCAGAATTGAAATATCATCTTGGTGGATGTTTCCTTTGAATATGAAATGTCCTTCCCCATCTCGTTTGATAATTTTTGGTTGAAAGTCTATTTTATTGGATATTAGAATGGCAACTCCAGCTTTTTTCTTGGGACCATTTGCTTGGAAAACTTTTTGCCAGCCTTTTACTCTGAGTTAGTGTCTGTCTTTGTCATTGAGGTGTGTTTCTTATATGCAGCAAAATTCTGGATCCTGCTTGCATATCCAGTCTATTTTAGCTTATGTCTTTTCATTGGGGAATTGAGTCCATTGATGTTGAGAGACATTAAAGACAGATGATTGTTAGTTCCTGTTATGTTTGTTGTTGGAGGTGGTATTATGTGTATGTGGTTTTCTTCTTTTGGTTTTTTGTGTGAGATGATTTCATTTCTTGTCCCCACTCCTTTGGTGTAGATAGTCTCCTTGTGTTGGAGTTTTCCTTTCAAAATTCTCTGTAGGGTTGGATTAGTAGATATATATTTTTTAAATTTCATTTTGTCATGGAAAATTTTGGTTTCTCCATTTATGATGAGTGAGAGTTTTGCTGGGTATAGTAGCCTGCACTGGCATTTGTGTTCTCTTAGGGTCTGCATGACATCTGTCCAGGATCTTTAGAGTCTCTGTTGAGAAGTCTGGTGTAAATCTGGTAGGTCTTGGCAGACCTCTGTGCTCCTTGGTCTTTTCCCCTTACAGCTTTTAATGTTCTTTCTTTGTTCTGTGCAGTTAGTGTTTTGATTATTATGTGATGGGAGGATTTTCTTTTTTGTGTCAATCTATTTGGTGTTCTGTAGGCTTTTTGTACATTTATGGCCACCCCTGTCTTTAGGTTGGGGAAGTTTTCTTCTGTCATTTTGTTAAAGATATTTTCTGGCTCTTTGATCTGGGAATCTTCCCTTTCTTCTCTTCTTATAGGTTTGGTCTTTTCATTGTGTTGGACTTCTTTAATGTTTTGGGTTAGGTGTTTTTGATGCTTTATATCTTCTATGGTATCTTCTACACCTGAGATTCTCTCTTGAATTCTGCTGGTGATGCTTGCATCTGTAGCTCCTGACCTCTTTCTTAGGCTTTCCATTTCCATGGTTGTCTCTATTTGTGATTTCATCATTGTTTCTATTTCCATTTCTTTAGGTCTTGGATTGCTTTGTTCAATTACTTCACCTGTTTGATTGTGTTTTTATGTATTTCTTTAAGTGAGTTATTTATATCTACCTTAAAGTGTCTATTATCTTCATGAGATGGGATTTTAGGTCAGCATCATGCTTTTCAGGTGTGTTGGGCTTGATATGGTGGGAAAAGTGGTTTTTGGTAGTGTCAAAGTATATTAGTTTCTGTTGGTTATGATCTTGCACTTGCCTCTCACCATCTGATTATCTTTGGGGTTAACTGGCCTGGGTGTCTTTGTCTGCAACTTGCCTCATGTGTCGCTTGGTTGTAGTAGATCTCTGGCTGCACTGTGGCATTGGCTGCAGTAGATCTCCTGGGAGACCTGTAGATTGGTAGTGTTGAGAGTGAGGGGCAAGCAAACTGATCTGCCCCAGCACAGGTGCAGACAGGATGGGAAATGGTGTTAACACCAACACTCTGATTTTCATTTGTATAACTGGCATTAAATCAGTTTCCCATATTTGTAAATTCATTTATCAAATATGCTTTTCTTCTTAGCCTATTACTCCTAATATCATTCTACTATTCTGACATACCTAATTACTGACACAGAATTACTGTTAATTCTCCCAAACTATCAGTTTAATATTTGACTATTTCTCCTTAGTCTCTTTACTCATGGCTTTATTCATAACCTGATCAATCATAGTTTTCTTCATGATCTATACACTCCAACTTTTCCTAAGCTATTTTATCAAATACCTCCTTTATTTTTAATCACATTAATTGTCTTTGCTTTAACCAACAACTTTATGACCTGGGAATGCATAGGTATTATATCATTTTTTTAATCAGCAAATAGTGGAGTCCTCCAAGCAGTATTGTATAATCACATTGGAGACATTAGACTCATTTTAGCTATAACATGATTCTTGTAAACATCAACTCCTGAGAAGTTCAACTGATTATTTTTTTCTCACAACATCAACTTAATTCCTTTCCTAGGCCTTCTAATTACAGCCCAAGGAAAATCAGCACAATTTACCCTCCAACTCTGACTCCCATCAACCACAGAGACCTCTACCCCATCTCAGTCCTCCTCTCATTCAAGTCCTATAGTAGTTGGAGCAATATTCTTAATAATCTGATTTTACTCACTTGAAATAATAGTACTATGGTAATATTTATTTCTTGGCTCATTAACTACACTATTCACAGCCATCTGTACAATTACTAAAATGACATTTCAAATTTCTTTTAACATTTTGAACATCTAGCCAATTAGGCCTTATAATAGTAACTTTAGTGTAAATCTATCCTCTCTAGCTTTCCTTCACATCTGTACATGTAACCTCCCCCATCCAAAAGCTGTCTGAGTCAGACCTTGCCCTTGCCACAAAGCAGCTAGCCCACCTAGGATGAGGTTTCCTAAGATAAAGGAAGCCCTTTTGTTCTGTGGCTTCTCTGCCTCTTCTGAAGTTCCTGCTAAGAGCCACCACCTGCTGAGTTACTGAGTACCATTCCCTGGCACGTTTCTGCTAGCAACAAGATGCTAATTTGGCCACAAGATCCTGGCTTACTGGGGCGATGGGTTTTTCCCTGCCTATTTAATTCTCAGATTCAAAGTACACATTGAACCTTGATCAGGAACCATGACTCATTTTTTCTCTTGCCATCCAATTCCCTTATTTTCCCAAGCCCCTGCCTCTCTTCCGGAGACCTAGTTTGCATAGCTGCTTGCGGCTACAACATGTACACACATGTACAACATGTACACACATTCTTTAAAGCTGTACATTTTTATGTACTCAGGATTCACAGCTTTAATGATGAACAAGACATCTGAAAAGTGGGTAATCTAATAAAAGCCCTTCCTTTTACATCATGTTGTCTAATTATCAGTAGCCTTGCTTTAATTGGCATACCTTCCTTACAGAATTTTACCCAAAAAGCCTCGTCATTGAGGTCACTAACACATCTAATACCAATGCCTGAGCATTTGTCATATACTTCCAAAGAAAATCAACTGAAAATTCAGTGTTATTTTATTAATTCTATAGACTTAGGGAGTATTAATGTCTTAAAATATCAAATCTTCGAATTAAATCTTTAGAACCATCTTCTTAGCTCTTAAAGTCTAGATTATTTTCTTATTTTAACAGGCAAATATTTCTTACAATTATTCCCAAATATCTGATGTTTGGGGTTCTGTTGTAAATAGTATTGTTTTAAAATACGTTCTCTGAGATACTGACAAATAAAAATACAATTGACCCCATATGTATCAACCATATCACTAATAAACTATTCAGCTCACCCATTAATCCAAAGTTCTTTCATGTCAGATCTTTTCTTTACACATCTGTGAGTAATAATTTAACATATTCCTTTTGATCCTTTCCTGCCTCTCTCCCATTCACCATACTTGTTTAAAGCTATGTTATATCATTGTGCAAAAATGGTACTAAATCCAGCAAGGTGGTAATGTACTTGTAACCCAGCACTAAAGAGCAAGAGACAAGAAGAACATGAACATAAAGCCAGGCTAAGCTACATATTGACATGCTGTCTTGCTATACATGGTTCCCTTGTGGAGATCATAGGACAACTTGCAGGAATCAGTTATGTCCTTCTACCACCAAGGCACCAGGCTTGATAGCTGTTGCCTTCACTGCTGAGCTGTCTTGCTGGCTGTTTTAAAGCTCTTAGAGCAGACCCAGCACAGGCTATACTCAGATTTAGATTGCTCCTACTCCAGATTTACAAGGCTAGATTGTTCTTCGATCTAAGACACAATCTTCTTGATTTGTAGCACCTAACCTGGGGTAGTCTAAGAGTTTCTGATCTATTGAACCTGGATACTGTCCAGTCTTAGAACATTATTAGTTTTTGAGGTCTATGTTCCAGTGCATATTCTTTCTCTGACTGTTATTCTTTGTTTAGAATTATAGATTTTAGTACCTAAAAATATTTGTTGCCCAATAAACAAAAATTAGATTTTATTTATACTCCTATAGCTACTCTTATAGTTGTCTTCTTTCTATTACTGTGGTCCGCACCTTCTTACAAGGCTGCTTTAGTAAACTGGAACTCTAACCTCTGTTTCTTTAAGTCATCAGAACTCCACTGCTTTCTGTGGGAGCTCAGCTGTGTCCCTTTCTAGTTACATGTCTTGCCTATAGTTTCAGAGTCTCATTTTCTTTTTTTTTAACTATAATTTTTTATTAATTAGTAAATAATTGGTAGTCCGTTTACAGTTTGCTGAAAAGAAAAAAACACCCTTCAAAACCCACATTGTATGTTAGAAAGATGAAATGAAGCAAAATGAAAAATATGGGAATGGAAGTGACTTTTTAATTTTTTTATTTGTTTATTTTATACTCCACATTTTATTCCCCCAACCCCATCCACCCTCCTCCCCACTCCCCTGTCTCCTTTTCATGGAGAGTCATAAGAGGCCATTCTGGTCCCATGTTCTCTCAAGGCTGGTTGCAGAAGCTCTCTGTCTATGTACTGGATCACATTTAGGACTGGTATTATGTTTTTATGGAATGAACTTGATCAGTATAAAACCATGACCTGTCTCTGCTCTTCTTGCTTTAAGGTCTGCTCTGGCTACCTATAGTTTATGTTCTGTTGTAGTTGTTGCTCAGGGTTAGGACTTGTATAGCATGTTCTACTTCCCACTCAGGTGTTCATTCTTCTACTTAAAGTATTTTTAAGTAAACATCAGATTATATAAATAGTTGTATAAATGGTATTGTCATACCATGAAATCAAGACATACTACGAACCAAAACTACATAGCTATTACTTTTTTCATCCAATATATAATCAGTACAATTCCAGAGTCCTATATGACAGTGTATTTCCTGGTGGTATTTCTGATACAATTACTACATTTGAGTCCTAGCAGAAAACAGATGGCATTCTCAAGAAGAAGGAAGATTTAATAAAGGGATGATTTGTAAAGTTTTGGTCAAGATGCAAGAAGTCTGTAAAGGATAGCACAGGTACCATAGAGCTGACAACAACTAAACAAGTTCCACCACCTTAAAAGGAGATGTGGAAGGAAAGGTAAGATCCACAAAGAAAATATACCCATAAAACCACCTTGAGAGAAGGCAAGTTCTATGGCCAAGAGAGCTCTTTCTCTGCATCTTAGTCACCTTTGTCAGCACCCAATGAAAAACAAAAGAAAAGGAGAGGATTTTTTTTTTTTAATTTATCCAAGTAATGATTTTAAATGCAGGCAGCAGTGCTAAACTGTAGAGGGCACATTATTCTGTGAGACATGCTATGATTTGTTTCCCAAAGACTCATGGGATAGAAAGTCATTCCCAGTGTGATGGTATTGAAGTAGTAGGTAATGGTAGGGTTGATGCACAGTAATTATACTATGGCCCAGGGACTACCCCAGAAATGAATAAATGTTGTTTAAAGAGGCTAGGTCAGATTGTGTGGGACTAGACTACCTCCTTCAAGAATAGGTGGCTATAAGTCTATCTGTCTGTCTGTCTGTCTGTCTGTCTGTCTGTCTCTCTCTCTCTCTCTCTCTCTCTCTCTCTCTCACACACACACACACACACACACACACACCATCTTCTGCACATATTCCCACTATTGTGAAGCCACCTTGCCATCTCACATGCTCTTGAACACCCAAAACTGTGAGCTTAACTTCTTTGTAAAAGTATCAAGACTCGAGAGTTGTTGTTGTTGTTGTTTTCTTAGTATGCTGTTTAAACTTAAAGGAAATAAAAATATATCCCGATAAGCTTTTCTTATACTAGAACTAAAGATCCAGTCAACACTTAAAAGGAAAATGTAAGAAATATGAGAAATTCTTGTCTTATTTTACACACTTTTCCAGGGGAAAGTGATTCTTGAAACATTGACCACCAGAGTTCACAGGAATAACTGAGAATTATCTTAGTGCTTACTCTGTGCTGTCCTAAAAATGACAGACATCTGAGTTTATTTATATTCATTGACTCTTCTAAATACGTTTATTAATGAATCTACATACACATGATATTTAACAATTCAATATAATAAATAATTTCAGATAAATAATTTAAAACATTTTTGAGCCCTTGGGGCTTACCAAAAGAATCTTTAAAGATCCATATTTATCATCTGAAGACTAGTAGTTACAAAACATAGTAAATAATACATCCAAAAATAAATTAAAGTTAAATATTTAAATAAATAGAAAGCCTTGGGTGTTGTAAGTAGGAGGCACAAAGTTATTGAGTCATTGTTGAGATGACGCTTTGACAGAAGGCTATCCATCTCCTCAGAAATTCCACCACAGTTACTGGCTCATCATCGAATTGGCACTTGAATGTGTTTTCAGAGCCCTAAAGAAATAATATAAAATTTTAGGCTAAGGTAGTTTACTTTACATATAATTATTCTTCACTGAAGGTTTTTTTTTTAAAGATTTATGTATATCAGTACACTGTAGCTATTTTCAGACACACCAGAAAAGGGCATCAGATCCCATTACAGATGGTTGTGAGCCACCATGTGGTTGCTGGGATTTGAACTCAAAACCTCAGAAGGGCAGTCAGTGCTCTTAACCCCTGAGCCATCTCTCTAGCTCCTGCACTTTTAAATGCCAACTTAACTAACAAAATATACTATTAAAACTTCACTGAAGTTTTTAGTTATTTATTTTAACACTTGTTAAATATATTAAACATTCTCATTTCTTGAATGATCAAAATTATTGGGTTATGTTTTATTATGATACCAAATGATAAATCATAAAAAATAAAGCTTTCTAGAATTGAGTGCAAATGAACAGTTGAATGAAAACACTGAACACTCCTGTAGAATCCAACTGCTTGACCTCTTTTTCTCTGGTAAGTGTACACAGCTATGCATCAGTTTAGGATTTAGGAATGAAGAAATGATACTTGTTATATGTTCTTTGCCAAATCTTAAGATTCTATTATTCTATTCTTTCCCCCAAGTCAGAATGGGAACAACCCAGAGTAAGTTAGGACAAGCATCTATTGGTGGAAATTTGGAGAACTTTGTTATAAATAGATATACCTACCCTGATAGCAATGAAGACAAATCACAAAGTTTGTACATGGTATAAGTAATTTAAATTTGTTCTGTGGATTAGCTTTTTGGAAGCTAACCCTCTTTGCTAAAGGAGATATTTTAATTCTGTTTTTAGGTGACAAGCTGAGAAGGAAATATTTTGACAAATTTATGGAATGGCTTTTCCAAATCTGACTAATTCCTTGTAAGTCAAATGAGGCAGTTTATTTCTTTTAAATAAATATTCCTTTTAAAATAAGCTGCTGTGGTCTTATATACTCTCTTTACATAGCTATTTCAACGTTCTAAAGTCTTGAATTTTTAATTTTTAAAAATATGTGGCCCTTGAAACTTACTTTTCTAGTTCTCATGTAGCTCTAAAGTTTGTACCATTCATTAGGGGTAAATTTTCTGATGTTGGCCATAGATTTTAGAGCACCCTTCTTTGCATAGATAAGTACTCAAGCCTTTCAACATCTAGATGACATGTATTTCAGCCTGCTTTAAAAACATCAAATGGAAACAGTGCACTGAAAATGTAACTTTGGTTTAGAAAGGACTAGCCACTCCCTCTTGGAGGCTTGCTGCTACTCTCTCACCAGAGTCCATGGTTCTTGTGCATTTAAAAACAAAGCCCTCAAGTGGGCTCTCCCTGTCCTCCTCTGTCCATTTTAATGGCTGCTATTTTTGGAGACAAATGTTTCTGTTCTTCTACCAATACCAGAACAACTTCTGTGGGAAAACTTTTCAGATAATTTTTCCTGATCTGATAAACATGACAGCAACAAGAGTTGCTTGTTTCTTGTGGAATTCTACTCAGTGCTTTCTCTAACATCCAGTTCTGTGCTAGTGTGGGAAGGAGCAGGCTGTTCGTGCTCCCACTTTCCTTGCAGGTGATGGTAGGTGGAAATTCTAGCATCATCCTGCACTCACTTGCACAGGGATTTTAAACTTTGGCTGACTAAATGCAGGGAACCCGACAAAGACCAGAAATGGCATGCGACTTAAAAATGCATTTCTTCTCTATTTTATTTCCAGACTAGCAAATAAAGCAACACCTTACCTTTAGTTTTATAACAGTTACTCTGATATTGCTGATGAAATTCTCAGCGTCTTCCAATTGAAAGCTTTTGCTTTGAGTCAAATCTAGCACACGCTGCAGAGCTCCGAGTTCATTTTGTAGGCACTGAAGATCTTTCAGCTCTGTGGCCTAGAGGAGTAATAAACTTAACCATCAGCTCAGTTCACCATATACTGAAGAGCCAGAAGTTAATCTGCAGTTACTCTAGTCAAGAGTAGGCAGCACATGACTTTTACCACTCCCTGTTCTTAGTGGAAAGAGGGACTGAAGTAATCAATGCCATAAATCTAGACGAGCAAAAGCTCAAAACCCTAAGGTTCACATGAATTATTAGGCCACTCTAGGAAGCTCGTCTAGCTTCATTAGGCTTTGTAAAAAGTCTGTGTTTCCCTATCAAAATGCATAGCACAAGTTCAGACTGTTGTTCCAATCTACAAAGAAATCTGCAAGGTTCACATTCTACAGTCTAATATCTAATTCCAGAGTTGAGAATCATAGAATGATAAAGGACAGGAATCCTTGGATGCCAACTGTCATAGACCCAAATCTTACAGATGAGTGTCAAGATATCCAGGAATACACATTTAATATTTCTTAAATTTATACTTCTCTGCAGTTACTAAAGATGAATTTTTTAAAAACCCATTTGTCAAGGCTAGAAAGATGGCTGCTAAGGTAAAGATGCTTGCCACCAAACTTGACTGAACCTGAGTTCAATGGAAGCGACCCACCCACACTGTGGGAAGAATGACCTCCACAGTTACACCGTGATACACATGCGTCTCCACAATATGCAAATTAAATAAATAAATAGATAAATAAATAAAATTCGAAATATATTTGTTCTGATGAAATAAAAAGTCATAATATTTGGACAGAACACTTGGGAGAATTTTTCTGATACATGTCTGAAATAATGTTTAAATATATCATGCATATTTACATACATATATATAGTGAGAAAGAGTATTGTCTAGTTCTATAGTACACTATGATTTCCATAAAGTCAGACAATTTAAGTCTGCAGTGAACTGGGTTATCTCCATTTTACCAAGTTTCACAATCTCTGTCTTTCCCACAACCACATGAACAGGGAGAGCAAGGGTACCACAGTTGGTCGCTCCTTTTCATTAACCACACCCTTTGAATTACATGCTTCTATTGTTTTTAAAATCTTACATACGTACCGAATGGAGGTTAAATGAAAACATCAGCAGAATTTACCACCTCACTCTTGTTTTCAATAATTATTTTAAAACTTAGTCTTCTAGGAATTTCACCACTCTCTAAATTAACATGATCTCTGCTGTTTTTCTAACAAGCTTTAGAGGAAGAGCTTTGACCAGACAACACATGGTTCCTGATTTGTCTGTGATTGACCTTCCAACTTGTTATGGTGTGTTCTGGGTATTCAGTGTGGAGCTCCTTCCCTCACAGAACTCTCTAGTATTTTACTGTTGGAGTTGAAATTTATGTGACTGTAATTAAGCTGGGAGAGCAATAGGGGCCTTTCCTTTTCATCTCCTGTAGAACAGCTAGAGGCAAAGTTCCCCTGACTCACTAGGAGTGGGTCAACAGCCAACTCTTTGCAACAGCTGCCTCTTTGTCCCCTTAGATCCCATTTTGCTCTAGGCTTGGATTTATCCTGGGACAAGCTCTTTCTAGGACCAAAGTTGTCCATCCACTTTTGACTGTCAGGACTAGAGCAAATTTCTACCCTTGATGTAGTTCTAGGAGCTTGGGTAAACTGTTTTGTATCATACAACATTCTGCCTCCAAAGGAGACCAAAAAACCTTTTGATATTGAGAGACAGTATCATGTAGCACTATTACAGCTCTCTAGTTCCACTGGTTAAAAAGAGACTGTATAAATCCAAAATTGTTTTAGACATCTGGGACTTTTTCTTCACTAGCACTAATAGTATGTTTACATGCTGTTGGCTAGGCAGTGTTCTGAAACCTGACAAGCGATAAGCATAGCAATTATCATTTATGTAAGTCGGTGAATGAGCATAGGCAACTTCCTGAGGCCATGAGAGCTAGACCCTAGCAGGGCTGGGACTCCACTTCAGCTCATCAGCCCTAGAATCTGAAGATTGGTTATGCTGTTCCTCAAAAATGCAGTCACAGGAATCGTTCTTAAAACAATAAAGCATGTGTAAAATGAGACCTCTAAAGTCAATTTTGACATTTTACAAGCTAAAATAATGCATCTCTCTCAAATATCTCTAGGACAAGCATAAAACAGAAATCAACACAGTCTTTAAATTATCCCAGCATCAAAGTGCGATTATCTTGCATTTTCTTCTCATTCCCTTTTTCCCAGCACACAGGAAAAAATTAAAGAAAACCATTTAAAAGAAGTACCATTGTCAAGATTTTTTACAGAGAGATATTGAAGAAACTTATTTTCTTCAGATGAGGCCCTATTCATCTGATCAGTACACACACACATGTCACTTTGAATTCATTAGAGCACCAATTGAACATAGAAACTCACTTACCTGCTTAGGCAAGTAAAATTTAAATGTGAGCATCCTGGGGAGTTTCACATTCTTGTAATTCTGAGAAAGCATAACACATTGTTATTAAAACACAACCTTTGGTAAGAAAACTAAAGGTAATGCCTGTAGATGGGATGGACATGCACTTACCTCCATCCTGCTCAGGAGTTCCTGCAAGTCCATCAACAGCTGCTCCAGGTGTTGCTGTGCTTCCCTTGGAGAGGTTGAAGTGGGTGCGCTGTTGACAAGGAGTACAAGTGTCAGTACAACACAGGATGCGAGCTGCATGCTGTACATGCCTGCAGGACTTGAGGTCACTGTGAGTAGTGATTAGCAAGGGTGATAGGCAGCTCTTCAGCATGGGAGGCAATTTATACTGCTAATGCTGGAAAAATAATATGGGGGTGTTACAATGTTTTACATATTACACATATTTTCAAAGAGTCTACCTGTGTGGCAGAAAGCATTACCTTTGTTTTTCCTCTTCTGATGACTCTCTGGAATTTCTTTAAACCCCCATACACTGACTGAATGGATTTAGGTGAAATCCCTCTTGGTTTGGTTAGCCCACACTTAGGTGGCAGTTTTAATTCATACAATGAACGCCTTCTGTATGAAACAAATTTTCCTCTTTGGGGTGGAGACACAAAAGAAACTCATGAAAATGCTCTCTTTGTCAAAACCATCCTGAACCTGTAAGCAGCCTGTTGTGGACAAACGCAAGAGGAGATAGATGAAAAGAATAAATCTTTTAGATTTGTTGATTAGACAGGAAGAATATTGGTTTCCTGTTTCAAGATGGTTTTACCTTCTTATCTACATGATGAGCTAATTGCACACAAAGTGATAGATGGCTTCATACTGTTAGCCAGAGAAATAGTAAGCTAGGACACCTAAAATGCTAGTTGAGCTTGAAGTACTATTTTGTTGTTAATTGTTGTTTTAAATTTAATTTAACATGTTTTATGTCTGTTTAAGTGTCTTATTGCTTATTATGCTTTTTAAAAAGTATGATGTCCAACAAATTCTCAGGAAGAGTTGCATCTAAGGATGTTGGTGCTGTTTTTGTATGTTTCTAGTTGCACTTTCATTTTTTTTCTTAGATATTTTCTTTATTTACATGTAAATTTCTCCTTTCCCAGTTTCCCCTCCAAAAAACAGACAAACAAACAAACAAAAACAACAAGAACAAACCCCTGTTGCCACCCCCTCCCCATGCCTGCCACTCCACCCTCTCCCACTTATTTGCACTTTCATTTTTAAAAAATACTTTCGTGTATGTACGTGCACATGTGTGCATGTGTGTATGAGTATGTGTGTGCACATGTATATGTGTGTGAGCATGTTTACGTGCATGTGAGTATGCAAGTGTGTGTGTGCATGTGTACATGTGTGTCTGTGTGTGTACATGCATTTGTGCATGTGTATTTTGAGCATGTGTGTGCCACACACAGTACACCTGTGGAGGTCAGAGACCAACTCTTGCTAGTCACTTTTCTCCTGTCACCTTGTGTGACTCAGAAGTCTAAACACAAAAGTCATCCAGTCTGTGTGCCTACCTCTGCCACTAGCCTCTACCTGGCATCTACCACTGAGCCATCTTGCCAACCTTCTTCTCCCTTCTTCAATAGATTTGGGTTTATCCTAAAAGTACCTGGGCACTCTGAGAGGAAATGGGTCGACTGAATAGGATATATCGGATTCCTAATCTTCAGTGTAGCACACTGGCTGAGTGATAGAATAGGAACACAGTTCCCAATCAACTGGTAGAGATGGGATCTTTCTCAGAGAACTTGCCTGTGATGTCCCCATTGTTAATGACTCGTACCGGGCTTGTCTTTTTGCAGACATTTTTCTACCGTCTAAAACACCCTGAGGTACACAGAAAGGGAGAGAATATGTGCAAATATACAGATTAACTTAAGCCTCACCACACACCTATGACACCGCACACCTATCCCATTTTGTAGATTTGAAAACTGAGGATGTAGGATAATGAGATGACTAAGGGGCTTGCTATACAAACCTTGCTCCCTGATCCCAGAACTTACATAAAGGTGAAAGTCAGTTCTCCCTGACTCCACAAAGTTGTTTTCAACTGCTACATGTACACTGTGGGTAAATTAGATAAGTCATTGAGGTTGCCCAACCCTTACTGCTAGTAAAGGATAAAGATTTGAAACTAGAATGTTGTGACTCCGGAATCTGCTCTCATACCATCTGTCTTCCTATTGGCCTGATCCTTGGATGGAGACAGATAACAGCCTGAGGAATGGTGGATGTTGGGTGATGTAGAGAGTTTTGAAAATCAAATGGTTGCTTTAAGCTGAATTTGGATACTGGGGAGAGTGGAGGCAGGAAGATTAAACAATGTAAGGAATGTTGGCTTGTAGTCTCTCACAAAGAACAGAGAATGGTTCTGGGATAGTTCTCCAATCATTGGACACTATTCTAGAAAATAACACAAAACTCTGCGTGTATCTTGCAGTAAGTCGAAACTTCTGGAATCATGTGGCATGGGTATCATGTCTGAAGAGAAGCAAGATGGGAACAGGTCTCCTGGTCTTTGTCATCTTCTGTGCCTTCAGATTAACCGTGCCATTGTGAGGGACCTGTACCTAATAACCTCTCAGCCTCAATGCTCTTGTCTCTTTTCTCAGATCTTCAGCATCTCATCCCAGCCAAAGCAACTCAGGCCTCCTCTTCCAGAATGGAAGGAGTTAGGCCCACACATTTTCCTGTGTGGGGGCTTTTCCACACAATGGAACCTTTGATGTCCTCATGGGCTCAATATCTCTATTTCTCCAGCTGTTTCCATTAGAAAAATTTACATGGCTGTGTTTCTAAAAGCATAGAGATTGAGTTCCTGGGACCATGGCTTACCCCTACAGAGCATTGCATAATTGGCACCATTACAAAAGTTGGCCTCCCAGTTTCTTGAAATGCTTGGGGAGAAAGCTACCAAAACTGTAGTGCACTTTCCATTTTTAACATCCTTGACACAGAAGCTGGGGTTTCTGGCTGCAGAGGTGATATAATCAGTCGCTGCCTGACTACCACATGTGTCATAAGCCACAGAGCTCTACTGCTCAGTATTAGCTGTTTCAACTGCTCCTCGAAGTGAAGGCAGGCCCAGACCCTAGAGCTGCTGCCCAGGAACCCATCACCTGTTGCATATATTGACCACTGATGCAAACTACTGAGGATTCCACCTCCCACAAGACTTTCCTTTTCCTAATCTTCACCGGCGTAAAGCTTCAGTTGGGTCTGGTGTGAGGCCAGGGTTAATTCATCTGTTGTTATTAGTTTCTTTAAAGTTTGCTTGGCTTTTAGTTCAGACCCTGTCTTTGCCCTTTGAAAATAGGGCACACCATTTGTTCATCTGTAAAATCCACATTTCCTCAGGGTGATGCTCCAACTTGGTCTTTTAAATTTTATTTATCATATATTATTGCAGTTTATCACAAGCACTCAAAAACTTATGACAGATAGCTGACTCCAACTTGGTCTTTACCAGGCAACTTTTAATATTTATGACCTTCAGTATGAAAACACGTTTTATTTCTTTGGTATTTTTAATTTTTAAAAGTTTTCAAATTCATCATCTCACTGAATCACATTTAATGGATAAGAAACCTAATGTTTGGGGAGGTTGAGTGACTCTGTGATTCTGTTCTCTGTTGTGGTAGGCATTGTCTATTTCTTCCTGACCCTCTCATTCTATCTGTTTATCAAGTGAAAGACAGTGAAGCTGAAGTCCCTTTGAGACAGGCTGAAGTCAACTATGCCGCTGTTCTGTCTCACTCCAGCCTGCCAGAGGTGGCTGGGGAATTGAGGCACAGCTCCATTCATGTACAGTGCCTCATCTGAGGAGGTTGGAAGAGCCAGATTCACTTAGTAGCTACAAAGCCTAGTGTGGAAGCAGATGAAGTTCTGAGGGAAAAGCACATTGCAGAGCTAGATCAAGGACTCCAGTACCTCACTCAGCCTTTCCTTAGCCAGGCTCAAAGAATTGCCTGAAGCCTTCCTCTGGTCTAAGCACAGGGTGCAGGATGACTAGCAACCACAGCCTCCTCCTCAGGGCATCCTACAGAGACCTCCCTCGGAGACCACCTAACCTGCCCCATTAGGCTGTTTTGGGGTTTGCACAGTAGGCACCCCCGCCCATGGGAGCAACCCACCCACCCCAACTTTATCTGTACCTGTATCTGTGTGGCTGCCCTTTCAAGCCCCGAGGATTCCCAACAGAGACCTGTATGTTAGGTGACAGACTGTTCCTAGTGGCTGAGTATATTCATCTCCTGACAGCGATCATAGGCTTGCAAACTCAGCAAAGTTATAAAACACTTTCACATCCGAATATCTCATTATCTTTTAATCTCATTCACTAGAAATGGTTAATGAAACAGTTTCATATATGCAGCCACATTCTTTATGTGCTACAAAACCCAGATAAAAGCTGGGTGTGGTGGTGTATGCCCTTAATCCCAGCATTTAGGAGCCTGAGGCAGGCAGATCCTTGTGAGTTGGAGGCTAGCCTGGTCTACCATTCAAGTTCCAGGACAGCCAGGGCTCTCTTAGACAAAGAAGCTCTGTCTCAAAAAACTAAAAAATAAAAAATAAAACAAACAGTACAAAACAAGAAATAACAACAAAAAGAGAGAAAGAAAGAAAAAGAGAAGTACAGCTAAATATATTAGAATGTCCTTCTGTCAGGATAAGTGAACTCTTCAAAATCTTGTGAAAATACAGCAGTTAGCTAAAGTTTGTGCAGCTCATCTGCAGCTGATACTTCCTGTCAAAAGCGTCCTTCTCCTTTAACAGCTTGTTCTTTTTATTTTTTACAGTGGTTTGTATAGACTAATGAGAGACTCCTTTGTACAGTCATTCTAGATAATATGTTCTTACGGGAATTTAGCCGATTTACCTAACATTTCATTGTTGGGAATTGGTTCTAATGCTTTGTCTTATTTCAGCTCCCAAAAGCCATGCTTCCAGACCTGAGGGTCGCTGCCGCCAGCTGGCTTCAATTGGTAATAAAGAATTGCGGTACAGCCAATGGCTGTGCAGAGAGACGGGGCGGGACTTTTAGATTGTTAGCTATGATGGAGAAGAAGAGGGAGTGAAAGAAGTTGGAATGTCTGCCAAGATCCATGGGGATGAAGGGCTGTCGGATTACACAAATGACAAACAGCGATGGCTCCTGCCATGGAGAAGAGGGAGTCCCCATCACTCAGAGTCTCTGCTTGTATATAGATAGCTAGGGCTTCCAACTATGCTATAAAGGGCACTAATTTTATATTAACCACACTTCAGGGCAGGCCTCACACCTCAGAATAGATGGCCAATACAAACTTAACTCACAGGTATTTTGTACACCTTCAGTCTCATAGAGCTTTCAATAATTTTTTTTATCTTGCTGATCTTACTTGCATATTTCGATTTCCAATTTTGTGTTTTTGTTGAGAGCATGTAAGAGTTTCTTTCTTTTCTTTTTTTTTTAAATCTTTGTTGTTGAGTATTTTATAAAGAGAAAGAAAGGAGTTGGGCGATGAGTGGGGAGGTAAAGAGGATGTGGGAGGAGTTGGAAGAGGGGAAAAGCATGATCAGAATATATTGTACAAAAACTTGAGTTTTTTCAATTAAAAAAGGCTTGCCTGTGTATAATTGTAATGATTATCAGTATGTGCCTCATTCCTAACTCTCTCCTCTGCCCTTGACCATTACCACTGAGGTCACACAACACGGACAAAGAGGTCCATACTCCGCAGATGATGATCATGTTAAAGTTCTTGTAGGATTTGTTTCATCTTGGGCTCCTTGCCTACACATTTCCCCATGCAGACCTCTTCCCACAGAGTTAGAGCCTCGATTTCATAGAGTTTGGACCAACGGGATTATCAAATGTCAGTTCTCAAGAGGAAAACTTGGATGTGTCACTGTTAAAAGTACACAGTGAGGACAGCAAAGTAGCCCCGATGAGTACCATGGTGGCCTAAAGTTCCTTTGCCAAACTGGTAATCTGAGGCAGTTCACCAGGAATGGAGAGATTTCATGATTCAGCAGTGTCAAGAGCACAGTGGATGGGACCAACGTGTTTACAAGAACCACAGTGACATTTCCACACCAGACTCTTCAGTTGAAGGGATGAATTCCTTTTCTGACAAGTGGCAGCCATATGCTCCTGCTGTAGCTCCCCATTTGTCATCGTGACAACACGAAGCCATCACCTAAACTTTAGGAAGTTGTGTTTCTGGTCTCAAAGAGCCCTGGAAATTCTAAACCTTTGTTTTTCCCAAAGTCTGTCCTGTGAGGTTCTAGGCTGCTTGTACATGCCTCCCAAGAAACACAACCACTGCCCTTCAATTTATGGTACAATCATTTTTTTTAAAACACAAGAAGAAAAATGATGGAATGAATTACTTGGGTTAGTTTATTAGTAACTAACAGCACCCAAACGGAGAAGTGCATGCATGTGTGTGTGTGTGTGTGTGTGTGTGTGTGTGTGTGTGTGTCTTTGTAACTAATGATATAGACTCAGGAATGGAAAAGTGTGTGTGTGTTTGTGTGTGTGTGTGTGTGTGCATGTGCGTGTGTGTATGTGTGTGTGTGTGTGTGTGTCTTTGTAACATGATATAGACTCAGA
Organism: Montemys delectorum; assembly: GCA_019843815.1. Lineage (NCBI taxonomy): Eukaryota > Metazoa > Chordata > Mammalia > Rodentia > Muridae > Montemys > Montemys delectorum. The sequence goes on along the minus strand of JADRCD010209814.1, from coordinate 4,805 downwards.
AGGTGGCAGATCCCTGACACAATTTAATCTGCCCAATAAATTGTGATCAATACTGATCACTTAAGAGTACTTTTCCTAGGACAAAACATGGTCAATTTGATGCTATGGTATCAGCCTTCACATTAATATGAGGAAGTTTCTTCCTGTGTTAAAAGCCTGAAATCACTGAAAATTCTCCTATCAGTTAAGCTTTGTGTGACATTAACCTGGAGATTCTCTTTTCTCTTCCCTGCCTACCACACTTTCTCCTTACATACTTTCCACACTGTAAGCCAGAAAATAATTGGCTGATTCTTACAAAACCACTGAGCTAGTTTAATTATAGAGCATAGCCCAAACTGATTATTTATAACACCCTTTCTTAATGACTGGGGAGGTAGCCCAGCAGGTAAGAGCACTTGCTACAAGCAGGAAGAAGTCCAAACTGCCAGAAGCCACATAAACAGCTGGGCATGACTGCTGCCATGGGTGGGGGGGATGGGTCAGAGACAGGAGGACCCCTAAGGCTTCATGGTCACCAGTCTAGCTGTAAGACACTGTCACAAGGCAATGAGACAGACCACAATACACATGTCCTTTTCTGACCTTTATACCCACATACAAATATGTCCCACACTCAGATCTTACACAAACACACACACATACATTGTATACACATATTAAAAAATTAGGTTACTGGGGCTGAAGAGGTGGTTCAACCGGTAAGAGCATTGGTTTCTCTCTCAGAGGACCCAGATTTGATTCCCAGCATCCACACCAAAGCTCACAAACATCTGTAACTCTAGTTCCAGGGGATCTTCAGGTCTCATAACACACATGGCATACACATGCACATGCTGGCAAAACATTCACACATATAAAAAAGTTTAAAAAATAAAGTTACAAAGCAAATAGTTATATGAAGTTTTAGAAAGAAACAAGCAAAGCGATCCAAGAGTAAATCCTCGGTGTGGTAGACGTGGTCTGGACTGCATGTTAGAAATTTGGAGGACAACAGACATCTGACAGTTTTGTTATGCTAACTTTGAGCATTGAATTTGTTCCTCTAAATGTGAACAGAGTCAGGAGCCAGCACTGTCAAGAACACGCAGAGTTCAGCACAGCACCCAGGCGAAGGCGGCAGCACAGTTGCTTCTCAGGACTCAGCCCTCACTTGAAAGAGCCTTGGAAATTCTGAGTCTCCGTCTTGTTTAGTTTCTGTGCTTTGATGTTCTAATTTATTCCCCTATTTCTGTGGTGTCATGAACACAGAAGGAGGCAAAGTAATAATTCTCAAGAATTTTATTATTTTCAGGAAAGGAATGATTATTCTTTGATTTAATAGACCGTAGCTAGGCAGAGTACCCTGTGTCTGTGATCCCAGTTACTTAGGAGGCTGAGACAGGATGAGTGTGAGTTCAAAGCCAGTCTGAGCAACGTGGCAACGTCCTAACTCAGAACAAAACCCAGTCCTATGGGGTGAGTGGCAGTAGAAAAATGCAAAAATTTCTTGAGAATTTCAATTATCAGTAAAGGGGAGAGAAAAACATATTTTTTGTGTCTAATACACAGAAGAGAAAGCCTTTTTGTTGGTTTATATTAAGAGGAGGCTCTGCAATCCAACATAACTTTTTTACTCCTAAATTCATCTGTCATGGCTGCTATGCTGGCTGTGGCAGCTAAATCTTGTGGGCTAAATACTGCAAGTTCTGATGACATAATTATATACTACCTATAATAACTAATATAAACTTTTGGAGTCTTTTATAATGCACTGTATTCTGTCCTAGAGTAATTTGTAAGGAAATGGAATATCAAGAACCTATTTTAAAGGTTTGTTTATTTTTAATTAGGTATATATGTTAGGTACAGCATGTGAGTGCAGGTGTCCATGGAGTAGAGGCCTTAGATGTTAGATCCCCCTGGAACTGAAGATACAGATGGTTAGGAGCCTCCTGATGTCAGTGATGGAAAGTGAACTTAGGTCCTCTGTAAGAGCAGGGTCTCGCTCTTAACCACTAAACCATTTCTCCAGCCTCACCAACCTATTTTATGGAGTAGGCATTAGGGGAGAGTTAGTCTGACATAAAATAATGCTGTTTCTTAGAGAATAAACATACAAGTGTAATACCTCAGTTGCTTGACTAGGGCCCCAGAGACTGGAGAGAGAAAGAACGGCCATCCAAACTCCACTCACACCACACTCCAGGTCTATTGCTCCCAGGGCAAGCAGAGGAAATTTCTAAATACTCTACTTTGTTTAGACACTGTGGAATTGTAAAGCTTAACTTCTCATTTCTATTATAGAGAATGCTAATTTCCCATAACAGCAATTAATTTTCTTCCTAGTTAGAAACATAATCCTGATTTTTTTTAAGTGAACAGAGTTGGCTGCTCCTCATTAAATACCACATTCTCCAATGCTCTTTGCAATGAGTTATGAACAGAGAGAGGTAAAGGCTGGAGCTCTAATGGTTCTTCTGAACATGAGGAGAGGGTGCCTACCACTCTCTAGGACAACACAGGCAACTATATGAGGCTTCCTATAAACTCTGGTTCCCTGACTCCTAAATTCTTTCATGTGAGTGAGAAACAAACATATTATTTAAGTCACTTATTTTGTGTTTCTCGTTGAACTGGTCTGCTTTCTGTTGTGACAGAAAGGTAGCCACATACCTGAGACCGTTTATTTATAAAGAAAAGGGTTTTACTTGAACTTACGGTTCTGGAAATTACAATCCAAAACTAAGGGAACCCATTTTTAGGGAGAGTACATGGTATGTCAACTATTTACCTTATAAGCCTGGATGTGGAAGACGGAGAAAGAACTGCAGACCATTGGTAAGCTTTGGAAACATAACTCAGATAACCCAAGAACCTCCCACGAGACTTCAGCTCTCAAGGGTCCATTTCTTGCCAGCGCTGCTTCCTGGACCAAGCCTTCTGTGAGTGTCTCTTATACTCGGACTTACCATAGCTTTATAAATGGTGGCATGCTGGGAGTATATCAGATCATGATATTTTCAGAATTCTGCATTTATTTTCGTGAATTCATAATGCTTAAGGAATATTGTTAAATGTCATCATTGGCTATGGGACATAAAAATGAAAAATTCTCTCTGGCCTAAGAATGTTATATTTTAGTAAAAGACAGACACCTAGGGTTGCTCCCATACAAGACAATGATTGTAATGGGTTAGGAAAGTCCTTGATCCCTGAGTGTGAAATACTCTAGCTCCTACTTGCATACACATAGACATAGATAGACAAGATAAAACTGACAGTTCAAAAATAAAATCTTATATTTGTGGTTAAGTTTTGACAAGAGCACAAAGATAATTTTATGGGAGTATGGCCTTTGTAACATGTAGCACTGGGGGAACAGATATGTACATGTGAAATAATGAGGTTAGGTTTTTTTTCACACTTCAGGTCAAAGAGGCTCATGAACATAAATGTAAGAGAGGAAATGATAGTAAATGAAAATTATATCTTTTGACTTAGCATATCTAAATACTTAAGATGTTTATTGTAAAAAATAAAGGTGTTTACAAATACTATAGAAAGGTGGCTGTGGTCCGTGAAAGCTATCTGTCTGATACGTGCTACCCACCACGAGCCTTGATATTAGGTAACAATTACGTCAAAGTTCTACATATGAAGATATGCCAAATGCCTAACTGGCGTAGGAGTAGTAGAACATTGAGAAAAACAAACTGTAGGTCTGTGGTTTCAGAAGTGAGCTATATGTGTTTAGCTTTATAATGTGTATTTTATATTTCAATTAAGCGAATATTTTCAATTTGAACTATTTAACCTAGAACCCTGTACTATACCTTCTTTTGAAAATCTGAAGATGTGACCACACTGGCCATCATTGGTGATGCTGGGAACTGTAGCCTCCCTTTAATGCCCTCATGCAGTGGCTCCCTGGGAACTTACAAGTGGCCACTTTCCTCATTGTATTATGAATCTGACTTGGTAGGGACAGTGGTTTGGACACAGCCTGTGGGTGTTCTCCAGATGTTCATGTCCCAGAACCTTAGCTCCAGTGAGGTGGGGTGGGGCCTGCTGAAAAGTAGATAGATCACTAGGAGTCCCTTCATCCTTGGGAGTTCTGGTGAGTTCCTAAGAGGACAAATTGTTAAGAAAAGGAAAAGCCTGATGCCCGAATCCCCGTCCTGGCTTCCTTACACTGGCATCTCTTATGCACACCCTCTGCCAACACCGTCTGCCACGAAGTCCTTGCCAAAGACCAAACAGTGCTGATCTTGGATTTAGCTTCTGTCCATGTTAACTTTAGCTGTCAACTTGACATGGCCCAGAATTAGCTAAGAAGGGAGTCTCAATTAAAACATTGACCAGATCAAAACAGCCTGCAAGCATATCTGTAGGCAATTGTTGTGATTACTAACTGATGTGGAATGGACTGTTTCACTATTCTCTGACAGGTGGCTCTCAACTGTAGGAAAGCTAGTTAGGCATGTACTTGTAGGCAAACCAGCAGACAGAGTCCCCCCGGAACTCCAGGTTACTGCTTGATTCCTGCTCTGACTACTCAACGACGGACCATAACTTGTAAACTGAAATAAACTCTTTCCTTCCATAGTTACTTTGGGTAAGAGTGCTTACTGCAACAGAAAGGAAACTAGCAGCGCTCCCAAACCTGTATTGCCTAGCCTCGGGAGTTTCGTGGTAACAGAAAACGGTAAGACAGTAAGCCTTTGAGCTGCATCTGAACTCTACACTGCCCACGATCTAGCTGGCTGCTCTATGCTTACAAAGCCGATTTATCGTCTGTCAGAAGAACAACATTCCAGCTTTCC
>JADRCD010209813.1:0-27636 GCA_019843815.1 Montemys delectorum | reverse complement strand
CAGCACACATGGATAACCATTACCGCAAGGAGTCTGCAGAAGATGGAACTGCAAAGAATGTTCCAGAAAACCGTCCCAAGTCTTATCTCCACAACCGTGTTCTGTGGAGTCTTGGCAGCCTGTAACTAGAGGCACACTTCATTTGAAACAGCAACAAACATCCAAACAGAAATTCCATGCCCAACAACTTTGCGCAACTTTAGTATTTGTGAATTACATTTTCTAAATTTCTAATCAAACTTACGCTTTAAAGTGTTGATTTGAATTGCTCTTTAACTTTCTCCCCCACAAACCTCTCTCATCCTAAAACTTCTCACACTACCTGTTTTGTCTGTTATGGTGATGTGTTCTAGATGAGTACTCTGAGCTATGCCATTTGTACTTTTAACATCAAGCAACAACTTCCCTTACAATGCTAGTGTCCAAAAGAAGGCCTTTGCTTATGCTAAATAATCACTGAGCCCAAGCTCTGAGCCCTCGAATGTATTTTCACATTTTCAATTAAAAAAAAAAAAAAAAAACCTTAAGCACCCAAATTTAAATAATACACCTGATAGGTTAGACAATGCTGTTCCTTAAGTCTTCAAGAAATGTCCAGTACCTCGATTAGATCTAAGGAATGGTCAGGAAGAATATAAGTGCGTTCTTTGTTTTTCCAGAGCTGGGAGTAATGAATGTTCACCCAGAGCCTGATATTAGCTCAATATGATTTACAACCTCAAAAAACAAAACACACTAAGCCTATCACCCAGAGAAATTAGCTACCTTGTAAAACAGCCTCTCACCCTGAGAATGGGTAAGGAGGGCTTAAGCCATTCTTCCTCCATGGTGATGTAGAAGGAATTCTAAGTTGGATGGGTGCTTAGATTCATTAGCTTCTGAGACCCAGAGTTTATGGCTCTAGGTACACTTTGAAATCAGGAGAACAAAGGTGCTGTATGAATGAGAAGTGTTATTCCCACAAGTCACTGGCTTTACAGTTTGAGTTTGTTTTATCCTTGGAAGGTGACACTTTCACATATGATGAAGTTGAGAGAAATATTCTGCAATACATACATGATGGGTCCTCTGCGTGGGAAGACAGCATAGAGATCTCAGTCACAGATGGCGTGACAGTGACAACATCAGAAGTCAAAGTGAAGGTGTCCCCATCAGCGAACCCAGGACCCAGGCTGGCCCCCGGCTCCTCCCTGAGCATGACTGTTGCTAGTCAACGCACGGCCATAATCACCAGGTCACACCTTGCCTATGTGGTAAGTTCTGACATTGATTCTCTTGTTCTCGACACTTCTGAGTGGGCTGCTTAGGAAGCTGCACTGAGGTTGGGTACTTGGGCCGCAGGTGTAGACCGTGTAAAGGGCACTTTTCTCAGCTGCTTTCCTTAGTATCAGACTGCACGTTCTGGCTTCACCCAATGTCTTAGCAGTGGACAAGTGCTGTCTCCGGTGAGGGCTGAGGACATGGTCCCGTGGATAAAAGCACTTGCTGCAGGAGTGTGAAGCCTACAGTTTGATCTTCAGGACCTGTGTAAAAGCCGTGTGGGCATAGCAGCTAGCCTGTAATACCAGCGCTCAGGAAGGAGAAGAGTCCCCCTGAGCCAATGGGCTGGCTAGATTAGCTGAGTCGGCAAGAGACTTTGCTTCCTGTGACCGAGAGAGACACAAAACATCATGTCTGGCCTCCACATGTTTACTTACATGCACACACACCTATACCACAGACTCACATACACACTAAAAGAAGAAAGATTAGGATGAAAACATTGGGAACCCCAAGGGCGTGTGATGGTTGAAAAGCGACAGTTCCCTTGATATACCAGCTTCAGGGCCATTGTTTTAAGTGTGGGTACAAGTGCTCTACTGGGATTTTAGGTAAAGCACAGTTGAGAAGAGTTTGCCTGGTCAGTAGTGAAGGGGAAATGGCTGATTCTGGTTTCATGAAAGAAAGCTGACTTTCACTGGCTTTGTTCTTGTCCCGTCTAGACAACTATGTGGCTCTGCTTGGTTGTGCCTCTCTGTCGGCCTCCTAGGCTAGACTATTGCCCACTGGCTATCTCTTACCCTAAGACAAGGGTAGTGAAGGAAATGGGGGAAAATAAGATAGTGAGGATTTCCCCCATGTCTGGCTCAAACTTGATTAAATGATCTTGGTAATTAAGCTCATCTCCCTTCTTTGATTCTGCACAAAGGGCAAAGGATAATGAGGCTAATTAATTTTATTTTGCAGTTATATGTGTTGTAAAAAGATAACTGCTGTCTATATAAACATAATAATGATTAGTTGTTGTGCTCTGAAAGGAAGGATAATTATCTGAATGGTACTCAGTCTTACTATTGAATTTTTCCTTCACTGGCCTCAAAATTACAGTGAACAGCCCGTCTCTACCCCTCATCTTTAAATACTATATGGTCTAAGTTCCCCTTTTCTAGGCTGAAGAATCTCACTGTAAAGTCTCACATAATGGTAATTAGATAAAGCACTGGCTTTTCAACATTTGCTATGTACAGATTATTTTCCCCTTCAAATTGTCTTTTCTTAAGTGATGAGAAACTGAATACCACTTGATTTCTCTTGTGGGCACGCTACAGTTTCAGCAAAAGTTCCAACGATTTTTAATTGGCAGATTATTTTTTATCATATGTTATGGTCTTTTGATCCTCTGAAAGTTATAAATTTGTAAAAATGTATGAATTCAGACTTAATCAATAGATCACCCAGATTTGAAAGATGTTTGACAGCCCAGAATAGCAGCCCAGGAACAGTGCCTGCCCATTAACCACATATTATAAGCTACACATCAAAACGTGAGCTCATTGGCAACTGAACATATATTTTCAAAAATTGATTGAATGTTAATTTACCCAGCAGAGCAGAAAGATTTCAGGGAATGCCTCTAGCCTACTGAAAGCACTGTGTTATACATTCTTAAAGGATACACACAGCCTGTCTCTCAGTTTTACTGTATGGAGATGTTTTTCCTGAAATACTGAAGGTTTCAATAATGGAAAAGTCACCCAAAATGGCATTCATAAATGAACAGAGCACAAAGAGGTAGGAAGAGCTGAGTCTCTTCGTAATTAGAGCGTGGACACCAGGAAGGAGCTGAGAGGAGAGGATGGCGGGATATACCAAAGCCATGGTGGAATTCTTTGTGGTGGTTTGTTCTCTAATTCTGTTGCAGTTTTTGATAGGGTTTGGTTTGTTTGTTTGTTTGTTTCATTTTTTTTTTCGGAGGCAGGGTTTCTCTGTATAGCTCTGTCTGTCCTGGAACTTACTCTGTAGACCAGAAATCCTCCTGCCTCTGCCTCCCAAGTGCTGGGGTTAAAGGCATGCACTACCACCACCCTGCTGGATTGATAGGTTTTAATTCAGTCTTGCCTCTTTGGAATGTAATGGCCATTGGCAAGTTGTTTAAACACTCTCACCTTGCTGTTCTTGTTTGTAATATCAGAAGTGCACGATTAATATTAAAACGTGAACAGCATTTCCATATACCATCCAACCCTGAAATAATTCAAAATACACATATTAATATTATTATATATTATGTATTTAGGAATCAGTTTTAACAGAATACAGAAATTTCCAGGGAAAACCAATGCTATAACTAACTGTATAGATATACAAAACCCAAATAAATTCCCTGATAAAGAAGTGAAAGGAGGGAATGAGGAAGAAGAGGTAGCCAACCCCACTAACCCCCACCTCTAATCTCAACACCTAGCGTTCTCAGTAGGAAAAGAGGAGGCTCTCACACTTAGGTCAGCCTGGGCTACATTCAAAAAATAAAATCTCCAAACTATAAAAAGGGAAGAAGGAAAAGAAACCCCCAAAGTTTAGAGTCTAACTCAGTATTATTTTTTTACATCAAAAATATACTTTCTAGTGATATATCAAGCCATATTTAAAGATTCAAACCTGGAGTGGTGTTGTACACCTTTAACCCCAGCCCTCAGGAGGTAGAGGCATGTAGATCTCTCAGTTCAAAACCATCCTAGACTACAGACCTAGTTCCAGGACAGCCAGAGCCACATAGTGAAACACTTTCTTGAAAAACAAAATAAATAATAATAAAAGAGAGGGGAAACAAAATCAAGCGAGCTAAAAGGGTCCCGGGGCAGAATAAAAGAAGTGCACACAAGTTAATTATGTGTGTATGTGTTCCTGTATGTCTTTGTCCATGTATCTGGGAGTATGTGGAGAACGGAATGCTGTACAATACAATGCAATACAATGCTGTGTATTGGGCCTTTTGTTTGAGACAGTATCTCTCACTCACTCAGAACTCTTTTTTTTTTTTTTTAATTAGGTATTTTCTTTATTTACATGTAAATTTTCCCTTTCCCAGGTTCCCCTCCAAAAAACAAACAAACAAAAACAACAAGAACAAACTCCTTTTGCCTCCCCCCTCCCCATGCCTGCCACGCCACCCTCTCCCACTTATTGGCCCTGACATTCCCCTACACTGGGGCACAGAACCTTCACAAGGCCGAGGTCCTTTCCTCCTATTGATGATCGAATTTGCAATCCTCTACTATACACATGCTGCCAGAACATTCAGTCCCACCATTCAGAACTCTTAATATCTGCTAGGCTGACTGACCTCTGAGAGGTCTACCTGTCTCTCTTCTCGGCACTGGGATTATAGGCATATACCATCAAATCTGACTTTCTTTTTAATATAGTTTCTAAGGATCAAGCTCAGATCCTTACGGTTGCAAATTAGGCACTTTCTAGGCTAAGCTATCTTCCTAGACCTTGAATTAATTATTATCTAATTTCATGTTGGTAGGTCCATGGATACATATGTTTAAATAATTATGTATATTTACTATAGCTACATATTACATGTTAATTTATTTAGAATGAATAAGAGAATAAAATGAAAATAAGAATTCATCTAAAATGAATATGAGGGCCTTTGAACAGGGAAACCACGTGAGAACAGGATCTGCTTTCTTATGCATGTTAAAGAACTCACTATCTCTTAGCTGGTCTTAAATTTAGTGATTTTTTTTTTTTTTTTAATTATGGCAAGATATTTTGAAGAAGAATACAATAGCGGATTTCTCACATTTTAATCCCAGAACTTTTTCAAAATTGAAGTATAATAAGATAATGCCTGGCACAAAATAAGCATTTCTCTGCCAGGTTTGCTGTGAGTCAGAAATTCTTGATTCTAATTAAGAGTCAGGTTCGCTGTCTTTGTGGTTCCTCACAGCTCGGAAGAGGATGCTTCAGCTTCTGCAGTAGTCCTTTAGAGGTCTTCCTCCGTGAGCACGCGGAGGTGGTAACTCTCTGGAAATCTAGGCTCTCTGTTTAATCCCCACATGGAGAAAGGAGAAAGCAGTAAGAGTATATACATTCAGAAGAAATTTTCTGGAGTCTTGCTGCCTGCATACATTCCCGTTCCCTTCTGGGCTAGTATTAGGAGGAGAGCTGAGGCAGTTCTGCAATGTGGACAGATATGACAAGGGCCCGGAGCTTACTTGCCTGACCCAGCTCACATCCACTCCACATCCTTCACTCACTAGCTGCACAGTGGAGCCAGGCAAACTTGCCTTTGACAGTAAAACCGATCATGCAACATTTGTTTTCATTGTTGCCAAAATAAAACAGAGAGCCCCCCATTTTCAGAGTCAGCTCCTTTTAACAACAGATGACCCAGGGAAATTTTCCAAAAAAGACATCTCCTGCCTCCTAGACATTTCCAAAAATATTCTTGAAGAAAGAGGAAATTGTTCATGAAGATATTCTGTTATTTTCAATGCAGACAAACAGAAAGCTGTTTTTATTTCTCAATAAACAATACAAGAGAAGGAAATGTTCTCTGTTAAGATGAAGTGTTCTAGGGAGCGATCCATTGATTCAGTCCTCATAGAAGGAAGTCCACAGACCCTCCTAAATTCTTTTGTTAATCCAAATTTTTGTCACATTGGTATTGCTTGAAGTGAATCATTGGCTAAGCAAATTCTGTTTCACAGACTTTCATCATTGTAGAGTGTATTATTTGTAGAGTGTATTATATACTATAAGGGAATTCTGTGTATTTCTAAAATGCAAGTGTTTTTTAGACACTGCCAAAGAAGCCTGTGCCTGTGTTTATAGAACAATGAGTTAGCGCCGCCATCTTCTCTTCTGTACTACGCACGTATAATAAAAACAACCCCTCATGGCTCTTACAGAAACAATAAAACATCTCTTTGTTTTACACCCTGTACCATGAGTGTCACCTTGAGTGTCTTGTCTTCCAAGAAGATTATTACCCTAGAGGCATTTGACAAGGGCTAAAGACTGGGCTTTTGTGGAGTTGGGCGTGGTGTTGTTTTATGACCGAGGGCAGATGCCCTTAGCTTAGGGGGAAGACCCTGTGGGACTCTAAGTACCTTGGTCTCTGCAAGCCTGCATTCATGTCCTGACTCATGTTTGCCTGATTAGGATGATTCTTCCCCTGACGCAGAGATCTGGATACAGTTACATTCTCTGCCGTTGTATGGTGTGCTCTTAAAAACCTCAGGACCTGACATGGAGGAGCTCTCGGGGGATTCCAATTTCACCATGGAGGACATCAACAATAACAACATTAGGTACGTGAAGACAGCCGTAGATTCTTCGAAGGATTTTTTTTTGTTTTTAAACAATTGTATTGTAATACATAAGCAAAGGCTGTAGCTCCTTCAAAGAACACATTGTTTCCGATCTCATTTTTATAAAAGAAAAATTGCAACTCCTTTTCCCCAGCCTGTCAGAGTGATGCAACCTTTTTCTTCTTACAGGTACTCAGCTGTGTTTGAGACAGATGGGCATTCGGTTACAGATGGCTTCCACTTCTCTGTCTCAGACATGGATGACAACCGTGTGGACAACCAGGCCTTTACCATCATGGTCACTCCTGCTGAGAACCCTCCACACATCATTGCCTTTGCTGACCTTATCACGGTAAACAGCTCTCAGATCAATAGCCATCAAGGACTTGGCAAAGCTGGCAGCCTTGGTGATGTAATTAAAGGATATCTGCCTAGATGGGCCACCAAGTTCTTCTCTCAAAGTAACTAGGCAGTGGCTGTTGTTGTAAGGTTCTCTCTCTGTGTGTGTGTGTGTGTGTGTGTGTGTGTGTGTGTGTGTGTGTGTATACATATACATAGCTGTTGTTGTAAGGTTCTGTGTGTGTGTGTATACACACAGACATATTTATATAAAATAACTATATATAAAAGATCAAGCCATTATATTCACATGACACAGACATGCACACCACACACACACACACACACACACACACACACATACACACACACAAGAATATACTGGATATCGTTGGCAATAGGAATACAGCTTTGGGGGATTGTACAGTTTAGTGTTGCTAACAGTTATACTACAGAAAGCCGACCCCACATGAATTAAACCAGCGTATATTATTATTAACAAGGTTAAGAAATCCTAGGTGAGAGGCAATCTAGCATGTGTCTGTCACTGAAGTTAGCAGCTGAGGGCCTGTGCCAGCTTTCTTATGTACTACCAGATTGATTTTGCAACAAGTACTTAATTCTTTCCAGCCTCTGTTTCTTCCTTAAGTATTATAAATTCTACTACATAAAGAGTTCTCTGGTCATTAAAGTAGCCTGCATCACTCCTAGCCTAGGATCTGATGCATGGCAGGGGATTCACAGGTATTAATTTTCCTTCCCCTGCCTTACACAGAAACAGTAATACCCAAAGTCTAGGCCTTTTCTGGCTCTATGGAAGACTTTAAAATTCATGAAACTCTGATTAACTTCCAAATAGTTGTGGTCTTTTTCCTATCTTCTCCAACTTGGAGAAGTAACTTGTACCATTTCCATTCCAAGAGTCTCATTTTATAGTTTATAGGCCACCCTGCATGTAGCCACGAGTTCAGAGTAACATGCCTTGCCCATTTCCTGAAGGCAGGTGAAAACCATCAGGCCCAGACTGCAGAGTTAGCACATAAAGCCAGGCCCTAAAGAAAAGGTTAGTTTGAACAACTGCTTTTACATATATTGATTTATTTTCTTCTTTGATGTTAAGATAACCATTAACTTTCAGGTATAGTAGTTCTTTATTCCTACACCCCTATAAATGTACACTATGAGGGGATAAGTGGGACTTTTATTCTAGATGGTAACGCCTGTGGGACAGTCAACCCAGGGAATGTGAAGGAGGGCTACATCTGTCATTCTCCAGCTATGCTCTGTGGAATTCTGATGCCCCGAGAAGGCAGCTGTCCCGTCCTGAAACGGGTGGAGACGGGTGGTTGGAACTGGTTAGAACTGCTTTATAGCAGATCCATCATTGCCTGAAGTGCAGTTTTGACAGGAGATGCACAGCCGAGGTGTGGGTGCGCATCTCTGTGAGGTGCTGAAAGATGGCCCAGCTTTGGCAATAGACACCATCCTCATCGGTGGAGATCTACCTCCCACAAAAGTGGAACTGGCGCTGATGGTGACAGTTTCTGGTTCTGCACCCAGACCGGGGCAGTTGTCCATTCTGCATTCCTTTCTTCCTCAGGTTGACGAGGGAGGGAGAGCCCCTCTCTCTCTCCACCACTTCTTTGCGACTGAAGATCAGGACAACCTGCAGGACGACGCTGTCATTAAACTAAGTGCTCTGCCAAAGTACGGCTGCATTGAGAACACAGGAACAGGTAACTCTTGTGGCTTTGCTGGGCAAATGATTTAGGATCTGGAGATGAGGGGAGGGCAGATATGCTAATTAAACCTGGCCGTGAAGCATTAAAGCGAGATGGACCCACCTTTCAAGAAGCTGGGAGAAAGAAAAGTTTCTTTCACGTAAGAAAAAAACTCACTTAGCATTTTCCTTATGCATGCTGGGCATTTTTTAAGCATCAAAGGTATATCAGTATACAAAACAGATAACCCTCTCCACCTTCATATTGGCTTTTATCCTAGCAGAGAGAGAGGAATAAATGGGGGAAAAAAAAGCAGAAGATGTTAGAAGGTTAATAAATGGAAAAACTAGAGCAGAGTAAAGGGATTTGGTGTATGAGCCATGGGGGCTGAAGGGCTCACAGGTTGTATTCAGAATGAGGTGTCAAGGAGACAGAGATCCCAGTCCCCTTCCTATGAGGCAGCTGCAGTCCAGAAGAACTGTAGCTTGTCGCTCAGCTCCTCCTGTGGATATGGCATGAATTGAAATGCACGACGTCTATCTCTGACATCCTCTTCAACATCCCTCCCCTGTACCATCTGCCCTAAACCCACTGGAGGTTATCTCACACAAGGAGAGGCAAAAGGCATGGGCAGTCCACAGGCCCCTGGAGAACTGCTGTGACTGGCAGCTGAGACAGCTCCTGCCAGTTTCTGAGCTACCCCATCTGCAATGAGATTCCCGAATGAACAAATGCCTGTGCTTGGCTCTAATTGGCACAGAGCTAGCAGCTCCCACAGACAGGCCATTGACTGCAGGCATCTGTGTCCAGCATGGTGGCTGCCACTTGAGCCTGATAACCAGAAACTCATTTAAAACGGTCATGTTTTCCCATCGAAAGTCTTGGATCTTTTCCCTCCCTTGTCTTTCCATGTGTGCCTGAAGATTTGTTTATTGCATAATTAGGCACCTTTCGACAAATGTTTGCACTAGATACAGTGTTAACCTGAATAACATTGACCTGTGCCTGGAGTGGGAGACAGATAGAAAGACTGATGGATTACATGGCAAATGACAGCAAAGGAGCAAAGCCTTGAGGGTACAGAACAAAGCAGTTGCTTCTGTCTGAGTAGGCAGAAAAGCCCCAGGGAACTGGAACTTGAAGGGTCAGAAGGAACTGCTGTGGGCAAAGGAAAAACAGCGTCTCCTGAAGAGACAAGCAGCTCCACATCCGTGAGGTGGGAGATGGTGATAGGCTGTCGCTGCTCACTACCTCCACTCTCCATGCGATTTCTTTCCCAGGCAGCCCTGGTAACACAGTTTGACATGTACCTGAAGCACATGAAACAGCACAGAGATGCTGTTGTCAAAATTCTGCCACGTCTCAGACGCTCTGAAAAAATGATTCTCCAAACTACGATGTGCATATGCCACATCCGAAGAGACTGTGAAAAGTTTCTTGGGCAGCGTCCCAAAAGCTCCCACTGGAGAGGCTGGCAGAGCCCATGAACTAATACTTTGTCAGCCCATGCATGATGCCCAGCATGGCTGCTTGTCTTAGGACCACTAAGGGAATCTTCACTCTATAGTGGAATGGGCATGAACCCGAGGGTAAGAAAAGATACCCAAGGCCACAGTTTATATATCAACTGAGGATGCTGCCTTTTCCTCAGAGGAGGAAGCTTCATACCTCTGGAAGCAAGTGTTTTGTATGCTGATGAAACTCGCTACTTAAATTTAATTCTAGACCATTGGAACATAGTTTTTCAATTTGGTAAAAGCAGCTTCTACCTTTTACCGAGCAGGATGGAAGATGATTCTTTGAGGCCTGGCCTGGTCGCTCTGAGGCCACCTCAGTTCCAGTGCTGAGTAAAGCAGGTGTCCAGGATGACAGCCACACTCACCAGTGACTGTTTAATTTGTACCTAGGACATTCTGCTGAGGAAGGCAGGGAACAACACATCAGAGATGTACATCAAAAATAGAAAGTGCAATTTTAAAACTTGGAAAGGCTGATACTTACAGCTTCCCGGTCTAACTCCCTTGATGGCCAACTAACTCTCCAACAGTTTTAAAACAAGGCTTATTTTATTCTGTATATCTTGAGGTATCATTTACTGAGGCTTTTCTTGACCCAGATAACAATGCCACAGTTCCCAGTTTATGAAGATCAAAGAGAGGAGAAAGTAAAACTTGGAAGAGCCCTCAGCAGCTCCTTCTGGAAACCATGATCTCTCTGTCCCAGGGAATCCTGGGTCACTGGCTGCATAGATCTTGCTCAGCTTCAATTTTCTTTCTCTTCTTTCAAGCAAGTTGTGAGAAAACAAGCCAACATAAGGCATTTTCAGTCCTGGTCTTTACTCTGGGGTGCCAGCAAACAGCTCTGTCTACGGGCCAAAGGTTAATAGCTGTTTTAGAATCTGGTGTTTGCAAAGAATCATAAAGAAGGTTGGGGAAGAAGCTCTTTGGTTTTCATATGGATCACCTCTCCTTCGCTTTGTTCAGACATACCCAGGAAGTGTGTAGACGCAGAATTTCTTTTTCTCCGCTCTAGAAAACTGTGGCACTGAGGTAAAAAGCAATAAATTAGAAGGACTTGGCTACAACCAAGAGCAGGCCAAGCCATCCATCACTCGGACATTGCTTACTCTCCCACCTTGGCCTTTTGCAACATTTGTTACCAGATGGGCTGAGGACTCAGGAGGCGGCAAAGTGCAGAACTCTGAAAGGTGCCCCATGAGCACGTCCCAAAATGTACCCCGTCGGTCAGTTTTCAGTTACTATAACACGGTTATATACCAGAGATAAGTCAGCTTCCATAGAGGCAAGATGTACTCTCCTTTTGAGATCAGTGGTAGTAGTTGGTGGTCAGTTGAACCCCATAGCTATGGCAACTCATTGTAAAAAGAGTAAAATGGCCAACTAGTACCCTCAGAGCTCCCAGGGACCCAACCACCAACCAAGGACTATACAGGGTGGGACTGAATGTTCTGGCAGCATGTGTATAGTAGAGGATCGCAAATTCGATCATCAATAGGAGGAAAGGACCTCGGCCTTGTGAAGGTTTTGTGCCCCAGTGTAGGGGAATGCCAGGGCCAATAAGTGGGAGAGGGTAGGGTGGCAGGCATGGGGAGGGGGGAGGCAACAGGGGTTTGTTCTTGTTGTTTTTGTTTGTTTGGTTGGTTGGTTGGTTTTTGGAGGGGAACCTGGGAAAGCAGAAATTTACATGTAAATAAAGAAAATATCTAAAAAATAAAAAATAAATAAAAAAAGGAGTAACATGGTAGAACAAAGCTCTCTCCTTAAGCCCAGTGTAACTAATTTTTTTCAAAGTCTTCTTTTAATGATGGTTCTTAAGAGCTTTACCCTCTACGACACACCAGAGGTAGTGGAAAAGAAAAGATATAGGTTAAGTGGTCCTGTTTAGAAAGGTTCTTTGGAGCAACTCCCATCCGTGTTGTCTGGAAATTGGCAGTTCAGTTCACAGATCAGCAGCGGCAGCTCGGACCACTCACAAACACTTCATAGATACACCAGCAGTCCAGATCGGTAGAGCTGGGATAGCAAACACGAGTCAGCAGCGATGGCAGGAATAGAGACAGCCAGGCCTCAGCCTCAGCACCAGTCAGCAGGTAGAGCCTGGAAGAATGCCAGGAAAAGTTCTCGGCTGGGCCTCTCTCAGCAAAGAGACCAGCATTGAAGATGAGACCCAGCTAGCTCTATATGCAAGCCATGCTCAACCTCCACCACTGTCCTTTTAATACGCCCTCAAAACATCACATGTCCTCCATGGATCTTGCCTCAGCACATGTGTGTCTGTCTCAGCTGGCATCACTTGCCAAGTCAGCCTGAGTCTTCAGAAGCAGCAAGAAACTGCAGCACAGCACCAGAAGTTTTTTTTTTGTTTTGTTTTGTTTTTTTGTTGTTTTTTTTTTTTTTTTGGTGTGTTTCTTTCTATGGAGTCCCGACAGATACCCCTCAACTACACAATGTAAGGCAGACCAATATATGCATGTTGTTACCAAAGAATCCTTCATCACACGTCCTTTCACGTGCTTGCTTTAGCAGAGCATCCTCTCTCCTGAGTTTGCTTCAGCTAAACATTCCTTCACAAGTTGGCCTTAGTCGTCACTGTATCCACTTCCGGAAAACACTGCTTCACGTGGTTGCCCCAGCAAAACACCATCCAAGACAGCTGACTTTCCAAAGAACTCTTAAGTTTCCACTTCAGCCCAGGATTTAAAAGAGAGAAAGAGATGATGCAGGGTCCTAGCATCCTCAAGGCCCCCCTGATTCTAAGGCTTCCCATTTAGTTCCTTCTCCTAAAGGCTTCACACCACAGGCTAGAGACTAACATATGGTCTTAGTGAGAAACTCACCCAGACTACAGCAGCTCTTCCTCCCAGAATGGGACCCGAACACTTCCAAGTCTGAAAAGTACCTGAGTATTATGGTGTTTACATGTCCTCTGAGCACCCAGTAGCCCTGGCATACTATCCTAAAGTCTAGTTCTAACTGATGTATAGGTTCCTTCAAGGGACTTGGAGATCAGACCTGGAATATGGAAAGGAATGCTGAAAAATGGTGTCTTCTATTCATGCCATAGCTATTGTCCCCATGAACTCACAGCAGACTTCGACAGGACTGGGTCAGCCAACACTCCAAGCACTGCTCTAAGAGGGAAAGTCACAAGGGTGTGGGAAGTTACATTCTCAGTGGTGCATTCATTGATACACTGATCCTTCCTCAAGCAGTAACCCCAATTAAATGCAGTCTCTTTCCCTCTCTTTCTTTGTTTCTTTGTTTCTTCCTTCCTTCCTTCCTTCCTTCCTTCCTTTCTTTCTTTCTTTCTTTCTTTCTTTCTTTCTTTCTTGTATGTTTGTTTGTTTGTATGTTTGTTTGTTTTTTGAGACAGGATTTCTCTGTGTAGCCCTGGCTGTCCTGGAACTCACTCTGTAGACCAGGCTGGCTTCAAACTCAGAAATCTGCCTGCCTCTGCCTCCCAAGTGCTGGGATTAAAGGCATGCACCACCACTGCCCAGCTCCTCTCTATCTTAAAAAGAAAAAAACAAAACCATAAAACTACATGGAAGTAGGAGGAGGACTTGAGAATAAAGAAAGCTTAAAACAAGAAACTTGGAAGTCAAATGGGAATGTGTGGGAAGGTTCTAAACTGAAAAGTCAATAGCTAAGTTTTTCTTATGTAAAGAAATTAGTTAACATTTTTTATTAGATATTTTCTTTATTTATATGTAAATTTCTCCTTTCCTAGTTTCCCCTTCAAAAAACAAACAAACAAACAAAAACAACAAGAACAAATCCCTGTTGCCTCCCCCCTCCCCATGCCTGCCACCCCACCCTCTCCCATTTATTGACCCTGGCATTCCCCTACACTGGGGCACAAAACCTTTACAAGGCCGAGGTCCTCTCCTCCTATTGATGATCAAATTTGCAATCCTCTACTATACACATGCTGCCAAAACATTCAGTCCCACCATGTTTAGTCCTTGGTTGGCAGTTGGGTCCCTGAGAGCTCTGAGGATACTAGTTAGTTCATATTGTTGTTCGTCCTAAGGGGCTGCAAACCCTTCAGCTCCATAGATCCTTTCTCTAACTCCTTCATTGGGGACCGTGTACTCATTTCAATGAATGGCTGTGAGCCTCTACATCTGTATTAGTCAGGTATTGTCAGAGCCTCTCAGGAGATAGCTATATTTAGGCTGACTTGTCCTTCCTTCATTCTCTGCTCCATAGTTAATCTCTGCTACTCCTTCCGTGGGTATTTGGTTCCCCCTTTTAAGAAGGAATGAAATGTCCACCTTTTGGTCTTCCTTCTTCTTAATTTTCTTGTGGTTTGTGGGTTGTTCTTCCTGTATTCCAAACTTCTGGGCTAAATATTAAAATTAAGAATATAAAAAAAAATGAAGAGTTAAAAAAATATGTTTTTAAATGTTAACATATTCAGATAAATTGAAATCATGTAACTTTTCTCATCATAATGCAATAAAAGTTAAAAAAAATCATGGTGTCATAAACTTACAAAATGTAGTAATCAAATTTCAAAACTGGTTTAAAATAATTTCCATGTATTTCAAAGAACTCACTTATTAAATAAATAAAAGTGCAAAAAAAAGAAAGAAAGAAATTGGTTAACACTTGAACCAGGAAGAATGCCTCCAAAACTGCTAATATTTAAATTAGAATGCTGGCTGTTTGTATTGATATTTACACCTAGTTTGGGTAAATGATTGGAAAGAAACCAACCACAGATTCTGTGCTGTGTAAAAGTGAAGCACCAAGAGGTCTCAGGTACTTGGACATCACCTGATTCCCTGTGGAGACAGCAGGACTGGTGTATCCATTTATAGATGGGAAGAGTCTTCGAGGCACTATCCAACCCAAGACCAGTTTCTGGTCTTAAGCTCTGTCCTAGCTTCTCCTACAATCATACTTTTATCACAGGTTGCTAAGGTATT
Organism: Montemys delectorum; assembly: GCA_019843815.1. Taxonomy (NCBI): domain Eukaryota; kingdom Metazoa; phylum Chordata; class Mammalia; order Rodentia; family Muridae; genus Montemys; species Montemys delectorum. Next base: position 12,535 of record JADRCD010209813.1, on the reverse strand, counting down.
CTTTTCTTGATCAGATTCTTAACAATCAAGGTAAATGTTTTCTCTTGATACTATGCAGGAGATCGCTTTGGCCCTGGAGCGAAAAGTGACCTGGAAGCATCATTCCCTATTCAAGATGTCCTCGAAAACTACATTTACTACTTCCAGAGTGTTCATGAAAGCATTGAGCCAACCCATGATGTGTTTAGTTTTTATGTGAGTGACGGAAGTGGTCGTTCTGAAATTCACAGCATCAATATCACCATTGAGGTAAAGTAAAGACTTTGGAAGGTGGTGAGTAAGCCTTCAGGCACACAACATCCACTCTTAAAAGAGCTGACCTTAAACCACACGATATCCCAGTCTTAAACAAGCCCATGTATCAACTCCCAGGCAAAGGGTTGCATGTGACCTTCAAATTTAAATATCAATTTTAACACATAACCCTGACCTTCTGGAAACTTTTGAAATAGTAGTTGGCATTTGGGGAAGGTCTGAGTTGGAGATATGCATTTCTAATTGAAGATAAAATGTACTTGTTTTGGGGTAAAATGATTTGTAGGAATCAGAGGCGCCATGCCATTTCCATATTTAGATGAAAACTGACATATGCCCATCTGTGATATTACCACAAGTGGGTTCTCCATGCACTGCTGGCCTTTTATTTTTTAAATTCATTTATTTATTGAACTATATAATCAAAGGGATTTGATCCTTAGTCCCACACTTATTTTTATTTGAGAAATTATTATCATAGTCTTCTTTATGACACCAAGGAGAGAGAGAAAAGAAGATAAATCTCAGAATGAAATGCTCTCTGCCTTGGGAAGGTAAAATGTGTGAAAACTTGCATAAGGGCCAGGGATGGAACAGGGCAGGAGACCGCACTAGAAGCGATGCACTTCCCAGTGCTGCGACCTTCTATAGTTGCTGTGGCACATTGAGAAACTTCTAAGACCATCTGAATTAAAATAGACTTTGATCCTCAAATACACCTGTATTTCTAAATTATGTCCATTGTTTACATCTAGAAAAATATAACCACCCTACCTATGGAAAATACCTTAGTAACTGTTTATAGAAGTCCATCAGCCTCCAAGCAGAGGGACCTCTTATTTATGTCACTTTTTATTTATAATTAGTACTCTGAGTAGGAAATAAACCCAGTATCATGTTAAATACTGTTTGCATGGTGAGGGTTGTTTTAGTAATGATGCATTCTCCAAATGCTTGTTTTCTTTCTTCTTAAACTAATATCTGTGTGAAAGCAAATATTTTATACTTCAATCAGAGGAAGAATGATGAGCCTCCCAGAATGACCGTGCAGCCCCTGGGAGTCCGGCTGAGCTCGGGAGCGGTGATAAGCAGCTCTTCCTTGAGCCTACAAGATCTGGACACCCCAGATAACGAGCTGATTTTTGTATTGATGAAGAAGCCTGACCATGGTAAGACATAGACCAGGGTGGAAAGCGGCTGCTTAATTAAGGTACCTGATGGGTAGTGAGCGTGAGCTGCTGCATGGGTTCATTATTCCTCTTCCGTCCCTACATACAGCAGCCCATTCTTTACATCGAAATATAATCAGAGTCACAGCTAGCCAAGAGTCTTACGGATCCTGGTTGATGCTATTTTAAAAACCTGCATGCTAAGTAATTGGTATCTCTGAAATTTTGCTTCAGCTCTTTTTTTTTTTTTTTTTGGTCTCCTTTATAATCTCAAGCAAAACAGGTTTCAGTGTTTGTGCAGCTTCTTCTCAGGGCAGATCGTCAGCGCTGCCTCATGAAGCCTGTCAGCATGCTAGAAGTCTCTCACAAACATGATCCCTGTGCAATGGGAGCATTCTCCAGTTTAAAGGAAACGTAGAAACAAGGACAGGGATCTGCCACCCCCTCCGCTAAATGCTATCCCCAAGCTAGAGCTCTGGAGCATTGCCTGGTGTCAGTCACTCTCAACTCAGGTTGGACTTTTAAAGACACAATTGCTCTTGTTGCTGCAGGGTTAATGATGGAAGCAACCACTGGCCACCTCACTTTCCAATTACCTTAATTCGCTTTCTCCGATGTCGCATTTCAGCTATACCCTTGTCGTGTGTGACCCCCTTAAAAACAGGAAAACAAGCCTCCCTACAAGCCTGTTTACAATCTTCCTGAATTTAAAAGGAATTTAAACGTAGACCCCGTGATCTGCACACTGTAAGGGTGGAGGGCTATTTTCACATTGCAGAAGGGAAAATAAAGTTCAGGTCATGGAGTAGGTTTGAATCCAGGGAGTGAGATGTGATTTCTAAGCCACTATATTTCGACTTCCACCTGTGTCTCCTTAGGAGAATTTCAGCCACAAGAGTGGAACTTTGTCTTCTTTATTTATAGATAAGGCCATAGGGCACCGCCTACACCTACATACAAAATGCTAAGTGTTAGCACCAAGAGTCTCGGAGGTACTTGACATTCTACATAAGCTCACATTCGTTGGCAGAATTGGACTGTTTTGATTATATAATTATGTAAAACTATTGCTTCTTTATCATTCCTCTCTTCCATCTGCAGGTCATCTACTCCGGAGGCCTACTGCCTCTGACCCTTTAGAAAATGGAACAGTCTTAGACCAAGGCTCTTCCTTCACCTATCAGGATGTCTTAGCTGGGCTAGTTGGGTACTTACCTGGTGACATCTATATGGCAGTAGATGAGTTCCGCTTCTCTCTCACGGATGGCCTCCATGTAGACACAGGGAGGATGGAGATCTACATAGAACTGCCAACAAGCAACATTCCCCACTTGGCAATAAACCGAGGACTTCAGCTTTTAGCAGGTGTGTTAGTCCGATTTTCTGTCACCATGACACATACTTAATGAAAAATACTTTCAAAGGAAGCATATTTCTGTGGGTTCATGGTTTCACAGGTTTTAGTTCATAGTTGGCTGGCTCCAGTGTTTTCTGTGGTAAAAAGAAAGAAAAAGAAAAAGAAAAAGACCATTGTGTCAGAAACAGGAAGAGCTGATCATAGCTCCTTGCCTTTTGATAAACAAGACTGAGGACCAGAGCAATACCAAGGACACACACCCCCAGTGACCTATTTCCTGAGCCAAGCTCTACCTCCTAAAGCTCTTAGCACCTGCCAAAATAGTGACATCAGCTAGAGACCAAGCCTCAACACATGAACCTGTGGAGAATATTCCATCATCAAACCATAGCAATTTCTGTAGGAATAGAAGAGCGTAATCTCATTTTCCCATGCTGCTTTTTTTTTTAAAAGCCTGTGTAGGCAGTACCTTCTTCCATGTTAGTGCTGTGGATGCATTTTAGAGGAGCTATTCAATATTTAAGGAAAGTGGAATTTTGGGGACATTGCCATTTAAGAACACCAAGATGTGAGTCAAAAATATGAATCAAGGACATTTGCCAGGCAAGATACCTCTGTCGGTGAATTTGAGAATGTTTTGTGAGGTGTTTATAATATTTTCAGTAGCCTTAAAATCCTAAGGTCCAGCTTAGAGCTAGGGCTACTGTGACAGTGTCCCTGTCTCATCCGCAGCACGGAAACCTACAACAAAAGAACCCTGGCAAGACTTTTCAAGACTTTAATTTTTAAGAAGAGCAGTTAGGAGTCTACCAGAAGTTAAGAGATTATGCAAATGATTGAGAATCACTTTGTATGCCATCCTGGCATCCAACTATCAGACTTTTGCCATGTTTCCACAGCATTAAAGGCACAATGATAGGCATTAGTCTTGAATATGCTGGACTGCAGGACGCTAGCAGCAGCTGAGCCTTGGACTAGAGTCTCTGTCCACCAGAACTCTGCAGTTTGTTTATATTAGTTTCCCATATGTTTTGAACTGAAAAATAAGTACGTGGCATAATAAAGTCTACAGTTTTGAGAGTTATCGAAGCTTCTAGAAATTGGCATTTTGCTACTTACGAGCAAAGTAGCCTGTTATTATTCCATGGACTCTTGGAGAAGACATAATTGTCTTTTCCCATCAAACGTCAAATCACTCTAAGTGTGATGGCGTATTGTAGAGGGACAGCAGGGGTGACATCACATGCACTGGGATACATGACACAAGAGGAACTTTGCACTTGGGATATAACATATCATGTCAAGCACCCAGTAAGTCAGATCTCTGTCTGGAGGAAGACAATGCCTTGCCCCTCAAGGTTACTTACTGGGTGGTCTGGGTAGAGTGCAAGAGGTCATGCATTCTTGGCAGAAGAGGCAGTGCCTTTCCAAACACCAAGACATGTGTGGCATGAATGTTAAGTGTTTCCATTACTAGTATTTGCTGTTTTTAAGATGAGAACATAGCTGGGCAGGAAGCAAAGGGCAGGAGTCTGAGAAGTGTTTCTATGGTGGGCATCTTGTCTCTGCCCCCAGTCTCCACACAGACCCGAAACCTGACCCCTATACTCAGTTGACCTTCTGACTTGAGGAACACTGATTTTGACTATTTCTTCTGAGATGACAATGAGATATGTTCATGAGCTCGTGTACAACGGGTGTTTGCTGATTTTGGTTATTCTCCAGATAGCAAATAAATCAAATCGAGGCAGGTCTCTTAAACCCAAGGTCTAGAAGTATCTGCATCGTAGAAGTAGCTGTTTTCCTAGGCTCAGTGTGGAGGCTACTGTAATAGCAAGCATGGGCAAGAGTAAAAAGGAGGCACAAGCAAAGAGAATCTAAATGATTTTACTTGGTGAAATTAGGGTTTATTCAGCTGGAAATGGAAGCAGGAAAATGCCTGGTATGTACACCAGAGTAATGTGTGTCACTTGCCGTCCTATTTGAAGGAAAGATAGGGAATGACCTTCTCTCTTCCGCTCTTTCCCAGGGTCCGTAGCACGCATCACAGAGCAGCACTTGAAAGCAACAGACAGTGACTCTGAGGCTAGCCAGCTTGTGTACATCATGAAGGAAGACCCTGGTGCAGGGCGTCTACAGATGGCTAAGGCTGACAACCTGGAGCAAATCTCTGTTAGAGGCCCCATCCGGAGCTTCACCCAGGCAGACGTTAGTCAAGGTCAGCCCGTTCTCCCGGCCCATCAAAGCTTCCCAAAGCTCTGTCTGCTATAACAAAGTGGGAGCTAAGTGCCTGGCAGCCTATGGCAGGAGCCCATGCATTCTTTGTTTTCAATACAAACTGAGTTATAGCTTCATTTATTTTTCCTTGTCTCACTTTTCTCTTAAAAATTTAGAGGGAACTATTTTTCTAGGCCAAAGAAATGTATTTTGTGAGTCTGTTGTAGAGGGGGACATGTCAGTTTGGCTTGCCGTGTTGCTAAAAAAGGATGTGTGAGAGAGAAAAAGCAAAAGGAAATGTGTTGGGATAGATGATGGTGAGAATTATGCCTTCCTTAGGTGAGCAATTTATATCTCTGCCCTGCTCCCCAAGAGCACCAGTTAATGAACTAGGTAAAATGGAAGAGCAGAAATCAGAGCTGCCTGGGGGAGATTCCGTGTCTCATCCCTCCTTCAGAAAATGCTGATGTAACGCAAAGGCATAAATGTTGAATGCTACATAGCTACTGTACAGTGCTTTCAGGGGTAGAAAAGGGAAAAAAAAATCACAGATGGGAGGAGAAATGGCCCAAAGCCATATGACCCCGTGTAATTCCTTTTAGAGGTAGAAATATGGCCCAGGAGAAGACATATGTGCCCTTCAATGTACTGACACACCCAAACTGAGAGCATCTAGATTCTCACTGGATCTGTGGGTCAGCAAAGAGGTGCAGTAGGCACCAGGGGGATGGCATAGTTATTTAATTCCTGTATTCCTCAGTGTCTCCTTGTGAAAAATGAGGGCAGGCAGCCCTTCGAAGGGTTTGTTGCTATTCACCCTGATGGGTCTCGGCAAACGATGTGTGTCAGCAAAATGGGATGCCCTATCATTCTTCCTTTGGATCCTTCCTGACCTCTTTGTGCAGATTATGTGCTAGTTTATCTATTGGTTGGATACAGCCCGTGTTCCTCTGTGCACTGGGCAGTGGGAAGAGGAAGATCCCTAGGGGTGGGGTGGGCTGCAGGCCTGCCCTCTCTTGCCTTGGGATGCGGATTTATTGGAGGGTCACTCCAAGTGATGTGGCTGGGGTCAGTGCAGTGTAGCCATGTGCAGTCTCATTCATGTAGGTATCTATGAGACCACCTCAGAATCCTGCTAGAGCCTTCAGGATAGCTGAGCCCTACCAGAAGAGACGTCCTGTGGAGGAAATTTGTTATAAGGAGCCTTTAAGGTATAAGGAAGTTAGTGGTAGGAGAGGAAAGAGAGGGAATGAAACTTTAGATTAAAATGTCAAAAAATGGCAGCTAGTCGAGGAAAGTGTGAATTGATTCCTCAGTGTGAATACCAATTGAAGTGTTCCACCTCTCGATTCAGAAATGAGTAGCATAAAGTACTAATAACCAATCTTCTTCTTCTGTCTCTGTTTTATAGGGCAGATAGAGTACAGCCACGGACCAGGAGAACCTGGGGGGAGCTTTGCTTTTAGATTTGATGTGGTTGATGGGGAAGGCAACAAGTTGGCTGACCAGTCATTTTCCATTGGTGTTTTAGGTAAGGGGTTTTGGGGTTGCTAACAGAGAACAGCAGGTGGGGTCTTCTATCTCCACCATGTCCACTGTGGAGCTTCAGGCCTTCTACATAACGAGCAAAGATAAAAATCCAGGACTGGCCCCTTCCTGGGGCCTCTGAGGAGCACTCTGAGGACTGCTCTGACCTTACCTCCTGGGCACTCAACCCGGAATTGAAGGAAGGGGGCTGGAAACCTCCCATGACAAGTCACTCTTTCTGATTTTTTTCAGAAGGCAAATCCCCACCAGTCATCCTCATCAATAAAGGGCTGGTCTTACATGAGAACTCGCTGGAGAAAATCACTACTGCACAGCTGTCAGCCACTGACCAGGACAGCAAGCCTGCAGAACTCATCTACAGAATCACCACCCAGCCCCAGCTGGGCCATCTGGAACATGTGACCTCCCCAGGTATGTGGTCCTCTCTTGCTCCATCTAGCCATAGATTCAGACTTGTAAGGGCTGAGGACTGTTACATCCTGGCATGCTATATATATATATAATATATGTATATATAATATATATTATATACATATTATATATAATATATGTATATATAATATATATTATATACATATTATATATAATATATGTATATATTATATAAAATATTTTATATATTATATATGTGTGTGTATAGATAGATAGATAGATAGATAGTCTGTTTTAGCTGGTACTTATTTTTTGCCTCACTAATTTTGATCATTATATGCCATTATATTATATTTATTATATATATTAAGTATTTTATAATAGTTGGTGAAACTAAATTAGAAAATGGCAATTTGAAGTAAGGAAATCACTCCTAGGAAGTGGATAAAACCTTAATATGAATAAAATCCTGGATTTGACCTTCAGATTCACACACACAAAATTATAATTTCATGTAAGCACTCATCTCCATAACCAGAAAGTCAACACCTTGGGAGCAAAGTGGTCTTTGACATTACCTTAACTGCAAAGCAAAGTGAAATGCCCCATGATAGCTATTCACCTCAGCTGGGTGTGTAGTTAAGTGGAATGATATGGACCTAGCATCCACGAGGTCTTGGATTCAGCTCCCAACACTGGAGGAGAAAGCCTGAATTCAATAGAATGAGATTAGATTCTGGAGAAGCCCCACTGCTCTTCAGGAAACAAAGATGAACAAATGCATCCTCACATCCTGGATTTCTGCACTGGGCGGGACAAGAAACCTCCCTAGATACCTGTCACATGGGGAAGACTGTTGTAGACTTGGAGTTAAAGAGTTAAAAAACAGGGAAGTCTACACTGAGTAAAAAGACACTGTTGAGTGGGCTCAGGAATTCCTTAGGAAGTCAGGGTTTAGAAATGAAAACAAAACATGAATAAACAGGTGCTGAGTGGACCAGGTTCACATATACTAAAAATAGCAAAAAGCTAAGACTCATGGGTAGTTATAACGATATGGGGAGTCCTCCAAGCTGAGATAAATAATAATCTCCCTTTAATCTAAAAATAACAGAACAGCTGGAGAATTTTGATCAGGGAAGGAGGTGAAGTATTTAAGAGAATGGAATGGGGAGAGAAATGAGGCAGTGGCCGGGATGAGGATGGGTCCACACTGGGCAGGCAGAAAGCTCTGCAGAGCCATTCGGAAAGAGGCTGAGACAATAGCAAAGAGGGATATGAGAGACAACCTGGTCCCCTTAAGTCTTACTATATGAGGTAGGAGATGGGAAGATAGACGGGAGGAATTTTAGGGGAGAATCTGTAGAATTTGGCAGCTGTGTGATATGAGGAGCACCAGGGAGTCACTGAGTAGTCAATCCAAAGCTGGGATTCTCGTCACTTCTTAGAGACAGTGACAACCTGAAAGGTTTAGATAGCTTCTGGAGATGTCTTTGGATCTTATATCACAGATTCTCCATTCCACTCAGAGCATATCAAGTCAGGGGATGTCGTTGCTCCTTCAAACTCACCTTCTTGCTCAGAGTCCAGCAGTGAATGTGTGTCACAGAGAGATGATTGTTAGGGATGTTAGGGATGAAATGAGTATTTAGAGGGCACAGGAAGGAATGGGGAAGGCCTCCCTATGAATAGGATGGCATTTGAGGAAAGGTGAAGACAGAGAAGGAGTTGACCATGCTGAAAGAAATAGGTTTGGCAGGGGCGTATGCAGCTGTCAGTATCCTGAAGTGGGCTCAGCCAGGCAAATCACACTCAAGGTTCAGCAAAGAGGCAGTGCACTTTAAAAGGTTGAGAGAGGGGAAAGGTTGAGAGAGGAGCCCCTGCTTCATCCCTGGTGCCCTTTATATATGGTAGGAGGGCCAGAAAGGCATGTGCAGACTGGCTAAGATTCCTCATGCAAATTAAAGCAGCTGGCCTTCCCTTTTGTCCTGAAGTTCCTGCAGGAAGTATGCAGATTAGCAACCTCTATACCTTGGCTGCATGAGATATTTAATAACTAATTCATAAGCTAATTGCTTCTGCCAGAATTCTGTCAGGTTGCCGATGGTATCTCTGCAAGGATGAAAGGGCAGGCTCTGGGCTGCGGTGGTAGGTGACTGCAAGCGAACAGACTTAGAAAGCCCCAAGTTTCTTGTGGTGCTCTGCCAGGCACCTGCCTGCTGGTCAGTCCCAGCCCTTGCTCTCCTCTGACCTCAGGCTGGTTCCAAGTCGTTTGGGGGGGTGGGGCTCAGGGCAGTTTCTCTTTTCTCTTTCACAGTTCTCAGACTTCGGTTCTTGCCCAAACTTAACATGTAGCTGCTAAGTCCAGGCTATATCTGCTTCCGGAGCCAGCCACACTCTTGCTCTTGCCTCTTCCTGGGGTGGTACCCTCCAGACGCAAACAGATAACCATTCCACTTGGGATGTTGCTTTCTCTGCTCTTTCCAGGCAGACTTAACTTCCTGATGCATGTCTTCTCTTGTCCCACCAACATTTCTTAATCCACCCTTTCCAGTGTAACTCTGAGTACTAGATGGGAATATCAAGCCCCAGTCCTCCTCACACCTGAGCTTCCCTCCTCATTGTCAAAAGGTCAGGGATCCCCAACCCTCCCTCCCTCCCTCTCTCCTGAGAGCCTCCTCTTTTCACATTTAGTCAGGATCCTCTTTCCCTGTCCTTTCCCTGCCCTCCAGTTAGAGAAGTGTACATGCAATTCTTTTTTGAATGTCCACAGTTGGTTCCCATAGGAGTAATATATGTAGATTGCCTCATCTCCTCTCAACACAGCTAGCTACAGTGAGCATGTGTCTCACTAGGTGAGCCTGAGTCTACCAGGATCTGGAATTAGGGCAGGACCAGTTCTCCGGAGAGCAAATTGCAAGTACATTTAGGTGAGCACCGGCCCCATTGTGTACAGGCCCCTCTTGCTGGTTTGCATGAAATGGATTTATCACCAGATTGCCATGAGGTCTGATGTCTGCGAAGTCGAATTGACTATGATCCTCACACACTCAAAAGAGTTACATGAAGCCTCTTGCTTTTCCTCTGGGAGCTATAGGGAGTCATATGTCCTTGTGAACTGTGCAGAAGATGGGCATGAGCCTCCTCCCACTGCTAAGAGGAAAGGTTAGGAGTCCAGTCCCCATGGAGCTCAGGTTAAAAGGCCATCCTCTCACCATGGGCTTTCCCTCCACCCCTGTGCCTAATAACTTTTCCCCCCTTGGGAAATTAGAATCAGGAGTAATACTGACTAGGAAAGAAGCTAAACTACTTGGACAAAGAGACTCCAGAATTCAATGATTTAAGCAAGAAATGTATTTTCTGTCACAAAATAATCCAGAGGTTTAAGGCAGGAAGTGGCTCCATCTCTGATTGATGGTGATTGTTGTAGTTGGCCTGCTGTGGAAGGAAGGGAGCCAGGGGTCAGAATCCCATATACCTGTGTGTTTCAAAAGCACTACAGGGTGGACTGATATCACTTTTATAGGATGACAGCCACACACAGCTGAGAGATGGAGAAAACGGAGTCTCTCCCTGGGCAACCAGCTGTTTACTCATAGTCAGGAGGTATAAGTAGTCACAAAGACTCAAATACCATGAGAACAAGGAGGAAACAAGCAAGCTTTTATAGGTTAGAGATGGAAGGCCATATTATATGTCTTACAATGAGATGGATCTGTCCTAAACCAAATGATTACTATGCACAAAACTCTGTTGCTATTAATGAGGGACTATGACATCCAGTCAGAATTCTATATCCTTGTCTTGATTTTAATTTTATTCTCCCTAGAGCATGTTGATAGTGTTACAGTTTCATCAGACAGCAGACCATGTAGCTCTCAACCCCTTAATGATTTCAATCCCTTTCAAAGACTTCAGGAACTGTGGGATAACTGCTGTTTCTAGCATATTTTAAAGAATCCTGCTGGATTCCTCTTACCAGCACAACATGGCATCCTCAAACCTCGATTGAGGTATTGCTTTCTTGGCTAGACCCAGAAAAAAAAATCCCACAAAGACTATGAGAATTCTTAAAGACATTTAAGAGCCCAGTGAAAGACTGTCTACAGACTGGTCATAGCACATATGTCAATATGCGTTGCATGGCTATCTCAGTGGTCTTTGCTCCATGCCAGAGCCACTAGATGCCCAACCTGAGAATCAGATGAGCTTTCCAGATGATGACATCTTGCTTGGCGAGGGTAGAGTTTGACTCCTGGTCCACAGATGTAACTTCTGGAGAAGGCAAGGACAGGTCTAACCCTCTGTGAACATCAAAGCTTTTGGATTCTGCCTGAAGCGTTGACTGAGGAAAACTGTTCTTCACAGAACCTGGTTCCACTTAGCCTCTGTGAATCACACATGAGTACACTCATTCCCCAAGACTTCGAGGAGTTTGTGTGGTTTTCCACCTCAAAGACTGCCTTGCTCTCAAATCTTTTTTTTTTTTATTAGATATTTTCTTTATTTACATGTCATACGATATCTCCTTTACCAGTTTCTCCTCCAAAAACAAACAAAAAAATACCAATAAAACCTAAAAAGCAAAAAACAATAACAAGAACAAACCCCTGTTCCAGCCCTCTCCCCCCCTTCCCCTGCCTGCCACCCCACCCTCTCCTGTTTACTGCCCTGGCATTCCCCTACACTGGGGCATAGAACCTTCACAGGGCCAAGGGCCTCTTCTTCCATTGATGACCAACTTGGCCATCCTCTACTATATGTATGCTACTGGAGCCATTAGTCCCACCATGTGTACTCTTTGGTTGGTGGGAGCTCTGAGGGTACTAGTTAATTCACATTGTTGTTCATCCTAAGGGGCTGCAAACCCTTCAGCTCCTTGGGTCCTTTCTCTAGCTCCTTCATTGGGGACCCTGTACTCAGTTCAATGGATGGCTGTGAGCCTCTACTTCTGTATTAGTGAGGTACTGTCAGAGCCTCTGAGGAGACAGCTAGATCAGGCTGGATTGTCCTTCCTTCATTCTCTGCTCCACAGTTAGTCTCTGCAGCTCCTTCCACGGGTATTTTGTTCCCCTTTTAAGAAGGAATGAAGTATCCACATTTTGGTTTTCCTTCTTCTTGAGTTTCTTGTGGTTTATGGATTGTTCTTCCTGTATTCCAATCTTCTGGGCTAATATCCACTTATCAGAGAGTGCATATCATGTGTGTTCTTTTGTGATTGGGTTATCTCACTCAGGAGGATACTCTCCATTGCTCTCTAATCTTAAATGGAGCCTCTGAATGGCTCTGCCCTTGTATATTTACTGGTGGTGTGAAGCCTACTGTTCATTACCAAGGACACTGTGGGCCTTTTAGGCTGAAGTGTTATTTGGTCCAGGGTAGATCCTACTGTTGAAATCCTCTGGCTATTATGAGCCCACAGGAAGAAGCCCTGTCATAATAGTTAATTTACCCCAGTGAGCCCACAGGAAGAAGCCCTGTCCTAATAGTTAATTTACTGCAGTCTTGGAGAACTTGCTGCTTTTTGCCCTGTGCATGCTGCCAAAGCCTCTCTTCTCAGTGGAGCCTCCATCAAAGCTCTCTTCCCTCCCAAATCCGTGACCTGCCTTTCAGACAC
>JADRCD010209812.1:0-10608 GCA_019843815.1 Montemys delectorum | reverse complement strand
TTAGAAACCACATTGCCATACCATGTCCTATCCCCTCTCAGAATCATTTGTAGACATCACTTTTGTGAGTCAGAAAAAGGCAAAGAAAGCCAGTTTCAGAACTTAGGTGCTTTCTCTTGACTCTTCTAACACAAGATGAAGGATACAAAGGAAAAAGCAAATAAAGGGTGGGAGTGATTTGAACCTTGGAATGACTTCTGCTGTTAAAGTTCCAGAAAAACAAACCTGAGACCATTCATTAAACTTGCAAAAACACTTTTAATATAATTTGATCTTTATTCTACCTTTTTAGGCTTCTAACAGTCAGATTCAATTACAGTAAAATCTTTCACTTGTGTGTTTAAGCACTAGGACACAGGGCCTGTGAGGGATGCAGGACTTGCTCAGTTAGTACTTGGAGAGTTGTTCTAAGTATTGAGGGATGTCCTGTCATGTCCTGTCCCTGTGAAGACAACAAAAGGCCCTTCCTTTGAGGAGATACATAGTAAAAAAAAATCAATGCACAACAGCCAGAGGAAACCTGAGATTTTTACAAGGAAGCAGAGCAGTGGAGACAACTGGGGAGCAACCCTCTGGGACAACTGGAAACCAGCCCTGGGAGAAGGCTGTCTGTAAGCTAATTCTGAATGGCATCAACTAAGCTAGAATACCACTTCCTGGGGGGAAGATAGAAGTAGCAAGGCAGTCAGCTGTGAAAAGGCCCTGGGGCCACATCAAGTGACCAAACATACAAGCCAGAGAAGGGAAGTGTGGTTTGAAATGGGGAAGAGCAAGGTAGATAGTCCTGGATCCCACAGGAGACAGGAGCTACCACATGATCAGCTATGGAAAGTATGATTTCAGGCTGGTCTTCTTTTCAGACACTTACTCATGAAGTGCCATGAGGAGGGTCAGGTTGTTGAGCAGCAAGAAGCAGAAGCCAAAAAAAATAGTAACAGCATTTTGGATCTGTGGTTGGAGACAGACTGGCCAGCTCCACATCTGCTTGGTAATAATGTTAGAAAACTTAAGAAAAATAGCCACAGTTTATCACAGGATATATCTGAGGTCTAGAAAAGGGTGTGTGTGTGTTAGAGATGCAAGTTCAGAATTCATTAACTTTTATGTGATATTAAAAGCTAAGGGCTAGTTGGGGACAGACCGGTCAATCATATAGAAGGAAGGAGAGGGTGACATTCTTGCCATACTAGACAAAGAGAGATAGAAACCTATAAAGGAGACAGAGGAGAGGGTGGGAGGGAGTGGTCAGTGGTCAGTGGGTTTGGGAAGAGTGGTTTGGGGGCAAAACTAAGTAGACCACCTTATTGCAAAAGCTGGAAAATAAAACAACTTTAGAAATATTTATCTGGAAAAGTAACTCTCAACAGAAAACTTCTGTAGTTACTAGTGACCACCTGTCACTGGGGGTGGGGGTGTAGCTGTAAGACTCTGTCAAGCCTTCGCTTACCAGAAACCCCCTGAGTGAAGCATGTGGAGCTTAAGTCAATGCAAAAAGCAAGAGGAATTTATTGTTCCAGTGCACTGGGGTCATCCCAGACCCGAAGGAGAGATCCTCGCAGCTCATTTAGTGAGCTTTTATACAGTTTCAGGGCAGTAGCCATTAGGCACAATGTGATTGTCAGAACAGTGTGACATTTTAAATTGATTGATCTCTAGAGAATGAGATGGCAAGGACTTCCCTTGTTTGAAGGTGAGCAGTGCTCTGTCCTGTGGAATGTGTCCCCACCCGCAGGTAGGTTCCCACTCTGTGGTCTGCAAATGTTAACTAACCTCTCCTATCCAGAGGGGCAAGTATTCCATGACCTTCCCAAAGTTCCTGAGCTGACCTTTTCATAGCATGGATTATAGTGGTGTCGCCAACCAGGAGTAGCTGCCTGACCCTTTAACATTGTGGCACCATCTTCTTTCAAGCCTTTCATATCCTGCAACTCCCCACCTTCCCCAAGCTACTTTCCATTTTGTAGTGAGGAACATGTGGTTCTTTTTCAGCGTTTTCTTATTTTCCACCTTTGTTCCAACCTCGAATCTCTAAAGGAAAGAGCTGTGGCATAGTCATCACTCAGCAAACTTTTGATCAACTTCAGAACCCATGGTGCAAAAGTGGGGCTCAGTTCAAGAGATCTTAAATCTCTGTGGTGTGTGTGTATGTGTGTGTGTGTGCTTGTTGGGAGAAAATTTCCCAAGTGGGCTAATGCTCATTCCTGCTTCAATGTACATGTTTGTTCTTGGGAAAACATCTTCCAAAGCAGCTCAAAACCAACAAATATAATATGTCCCAGGAGAAGGTGCTTGGACATAACTATGGTTTGGACATGTGGTATCGTTCCCAACCTCTGGCATTGTCTTCTTCCTGCATGTGTATCTCAATTCTCTGTAGCTTTCCACATTTCCTCTAGACCCACTTAGGCTAGATGACGAAGGCTCATTAAGAACAGAATTGGTTTTGTTTTGAGGTTTTGTTGTAAGAGGTACTCCTGACCATCACTAGCTAGACAGTGAAGTTCATTATGAGTCTCCTGTAACAACAACTTTGTTTCTCCATATTTCATCAACTTTGGAGGAAATACAGATTTTTAATTCCACATAATTCACTGCTTGCTTTATTGATTGTCTTTGTCCTTTGACTGGTGACACAGTTGTGTGATATCATTGCAGAAGAATGCTACCCTCCCCCAAGACACTGAGCATCTCAACCGCGTTAAAGCAATTGGAAACAATCTTGTCAATATGATTCAACTACAAAAAATTAACAACACAAACATTCCCAGGGTGGCCTCTGCCCTTGCCCATGGCTTGGCCTTTAGGGAGGAATGCGAGAGCTGTTTCATGCCCTGGGAAGTCAGAGGCAATTGTGCTACCTCCAGTCCAAGAAAGAAAAGAGACAAACACATTTCTTCCCATCTGCTTGGTCTTTCCTAGAGGCTCCTTTAGGAAAAGGAGGGCTGAGTGGGCTGCCTCTTTCACTTCATTTCAACGACAGATAGCCACATGATGGTGTGGGGAGAGAGAGAGAGAGAGAGAGAGAGAGAGAGAGAGAGAGAGAGAGAGGAGAGAGAGAGAGGGAGAGAGAGGGAGAGAGAGAGAGAGATTGGTGGCCAATGGCCAGGCATCAACCAGTGCAGTCTATAAAAGCATAGCCCTGCTCCTCCACTGCCTTCTGATGATGGACTGGGAAGTCTCACTTTTACTACCTCCCACTACTACTTCACCTCCCCAACATATTTCCTTTCCACCTACCTCCTTGCCACTAGGCGATCCTGCCCACGCCAGCCTTTCTGCTCACTCATAGTCCTCTTGGTGCAATTGTGCAGCTTCTCTCTAACACCTTGCTGTGTCCCCAAGTGGCATGACAGCTTTGATCTCTCTTCACATGTTAATGTAAAAAAAGTGTCAGTGAACCATACTTACATTTTTTTTCTTATTTCATGTTTTAGTATTTTCTTTTAACTTTTATTGCACTATGAAGAGAAAAGTTACATGATTTCAATTTATCTGAATTTGTTAACATTTAAAAACATATTTTAAGTAAATAGAATTAAATCACATTCTTGTTTCTCTTTTGTACCCCAACTCCTCCCAGATACCCTCCCTTTAATACCTATAATATCTTTCTTGTCATATTCCTTAAAATTTATAAAATATTATAACAATAAAAATAAGTATTATAAAAGTTGTTTGATATAAAACAACAATCAATTTAACAGTCTTTTTTTTCCTGTTGCATCTTTTTTTATTATTATTAGGTATTTTCTTTATTTACATGTCATATGATTTCTCCTTTCCCAGTTTCCCCTCCAAAAAGCAAACAAACAAACAAACAAAAACAATAAGAACAAACCCCTGTTGCCTCCCCCCTCCCCATGCTTGCCACCCCACCCTCTCCCACTTATTGGCCCTGGCATTCCCCTACACTGGGGCACAGAACCTTCACAGGGCCAAGGGCCTCTCCTCCCATTGATGATCGAATTTGCGATCCTCTACTATACACATGCTGCCAGAACAATCAGTCCCACCATGTATATAGTCCTTGGTTGGTGGTTGAGTCCCTGGGAGCTCCGAGGGTACTAGTTAGTTCATATTGTTGTTTGTCTTAAGGGGCTGCAAACCCTTCAGCTCCACTGGTCCTTTTTCTAACTCCTTCATTGGGGACACTATACTCAGTTCAATGCATGGCTGTGAGCCTCTACATCTGTATTAGTCAGGTATTGTCAGAGCCTGTCAGGAGATAGCTATATTAGACTGGCTTGTCTTTCCTTCAGTCTCTGCTCCATAGTTAGTCCCTGTAACTCCTTCCACGGGTATTTTGTTACCCCTTTTAAGAAGGAATGAAATGTCCACATTTTGGTCTTCCTTCTGGAGTTTCTTGTGGTTTGTGGGTTGTTCTTCCTGTATTCCGAACTTCTGGGCTAATAACCACTTATCAGAGAGTGCATACCATATATGTTCTTTTGTGATTGGGTTACCTCACTCAGGATGATATTCTCCAGATCCATCCATTTCCCCAAGAATTTCATAAATTCATTGTTTGTAATAGCTGAGTAGTACTCCATTGTGTAGATGTACCACACTTTCTGTATCCATTCCTCTGTTGAGGGGCATCTGGGTTGTTTCCAGTTTCTGGCTATTATAAATAAGGCTGCTATGAACATGGTGGATCATGTGTCCTTATTACATGTTGGAGCATCTTCTGGGTATATGCCCAGGAGTGGTATACCTGGGTCCTCTGGTAGAACTATGTCCAATTTCCGGAGGAACCACCAAAGTGATTTCCAGAGTGGTTGTACCATCTTGCAATCCCACCAGCAATGAAGGAGTGTTCCTCTTTCTCCACAACCTCTCCAGCATCTCATGCTTACCTTTTAAAATTACTTGTTTACGGAAGGAACTCTAGCCAGCCTGAGCATGGCAAATATGGCCTGGCAGACCTTGCCCCCTCCCCCTTCTCTATTCCTTGCTACAACTGTTAGATTACATGACCACCAAGGTCTATTCCTTTATTTGGCCACTTCCTTCTCCTGAGGCTGACTACCAAGGTCCATCTATAGGAGTGTTGAAGTCCAGCAATCAAAAGCCCCATTTTGGCTACCTTAAGTAACATGCTCAATAAAATTAAACATCTTATCCTAACACAGATTTTCCCCTTTACCTTTATAAACTGCCGTTTTCCGATGGACCATATGCTGATGCAGTCCTTTGCCCTCCACTCTGAGGACAAATAACCCTCCCCCTCTTCCTGTTCCCTTCCCCCTCTCTCTCCCCACTTACTCTCTCCTGTCTTTGTCTCGGTCCCTGCCCTTTGTTCTTCTGAGGGAAATAAATTTCCTTTGCTCTGAGAACTTGGTCTTGGGGCATCTTGAGCTGATACAGTTAGTTCTCTTACATTTTCTGTTTTATTTAGATTGGTTACTTTCCAAAAATGTTACAAAGTATGTTCTCTTTGTTTCTTCTTAAGAGACGAAACACCTGATATCCATACAGATTGCTGGCCACCCTGGCATATACTCTCCCTGTGTGAAACCACCCTCCTTGGCCATGTGGTCCTCACCAGAGGTTAAAGTTTTGTGTCAACTTGACACAAACTAATGTTATCTGAGGAGTGGGAGCCTCGATTAAGACTATGACTCTGTAAGATCAGATCTGTGAGGCATTTTCTTAATTAGTGGTTGACTTGGGACATGTAGGTGGTGTCACCCCTCTGCTGGTGGTGGTCCTGGGTTCTATATGAAAGCAGGCTGAGCAAACCATGAGGAGCAAGTCAGTAAACAGCATAACTCCATGGCCTCTGCATCAGCTCCTGCCTCCAACTTCCTGCCCTATTTGAACTCCTGTCCTGACTTCCTTTGATGATGAATAGTGCTGTGAAAGTGTAAGCCAATTAAATCATTTCCTTTCCAAATGGTTTTGGTCACGGTGTTCTATCACAGGGATAGAAACCTACGCATACTGACCAAACTTGGTATTTTAACCTCCAAAGTTGTGCACCTCTTTCCTTTTCTTTTCTTTTTTTGTTTTGTTTTTTTGTTTGTTTGTTTTGTTTTGTTTTGTTTTTTTCCAGACAGGGTTTCTCTGTGTAGCCCTGGCTGTCCTGGAACTCACTCTGTAGACCAGGCTGGCCTCGCACTCAGAAATTCGCCTGCCTCTGCCTCCCAAGTGCTGGGATTAAAGGTGTGCACCACCACCGCCCGGCATCTCTTTTCTTTATAACATATTCAACCTTGGAGGTTTTGTTGTTGTGGTATAATCCAGACTAAGATGGGTGCTTGCTTGCTAGTAAAATGAGGTAGCAAATAGATGTTATGGCCAATGAGGCACAATGATTTCTTTTCTCACTACTGAGTCAGTATCTGTGTGCATATATACATCCTCTGAAAACTCCCATTACAAAACTCAATGCTCTGAGCTTTTAAACTGCTCCTCTCCCTAGGAATAGCCCACTGACAGCATAAACTTGACCAATCATCTCTAAGTCCTAGCACTTCTATTCTCTCTCTAAAATCTGCTGTCTTGCTCCTCATCCCTTGCTGCCACCATCTCTAGATCAAGCATCTACCAACTCTCATTGCATCATGATAACGGTATGGTACTTTATTCCATCTAGTGACTACAGTCTGGCTTCTTTGATCTGGCACTGGGATAGCCCAGGTTCTATCTCTGCTATCACTTGCCCTCTTATTTGAGGTTCATCAGTCTCTGAAGGCCACACTCACAGATTCCCCCTGGGACAGGCAAATGCACTGCTCTCCTTTAGCCCAATGCTTTACACACAGTATCCCCTGTTCCCGGTAGGCCCTCCCTTTCTCTGAACTTCTACATCCTTATCTTGTTTCTAGCTTCTCTCAAGCCTTAGATCTGGTGTTCACCACAAGCTCATCTGCTCTAGGATGCTTCTTTTGCTCCTCCATAATAGAGTTTGGTACATTCTCCCATTTCCCATATTCTCCAAAATTACCCCTAACATGGTACATTGTTTCATAGCAGGCCTGGTTGACATGCTCTGCAAAGGTAGAGATCCCACTATGCTCAGTCTGCTACCCAGTACATAGAATATGGCCAGTAAATATTTTATGAGTTTTTAAGTGGGTCACCTGGTAGGATATAAAGGATAAAGATGGGATATGTTATGAACATAATGGAGCACATGTCCTTGTTTTATGGTGGAACATCTTTTGGGTATATGTCCAGTAGTGGTATAGCTGGGTCTTCAGGTAGAACTATTTCCAGTTTTCTGAGGAATCCCCTTGGGATCCATCCCATCTGCAGACACCAAATCCTAATACTATTGCTGATGCCAAGAAGTGCTAGCTGACAGGAGCCTGGCATAGCTGTCCTCTGAGAAGCTCTGCCAGCACCTGACTAAGACAGGTACAGATACTCACAGACAACCATTGGACTGAGCCCCGGAACCCCAGTGAAATAGTTAGGGGAAGGGCTGAAGGAGCTGAGGAGGATTGTAACCCCATAGGAAAGACAACAATATCAACTAACCAGACTTCCTAGAGCTCCCAGGGACTAAACCACCAACCAAAGAGTATTCATGGATGGTTCTATGGCTCCAGCTACATTTATAGCAGAGGATTGCCATATCTGCCATCAATGAGAGGTGAGGTCCTTGGTCCTGAGGAGACTTGATGCCCCCAGTGTAGGGAGATGCTAGAGGGGTGAGGTGGGAGTGGGTGGGTGGGTGGGAGAGCACCCTCACAGAGGCAAAGAGGAGGGGGATGGGATAGAGGGGTTGTGGAGGGGAGACTGGGAAGGGTGACAACATTTGAACTGAAAATAAATAAAATAATCAATTTTTAAAATAGATGATGGGATATGTTCTCAAAAAATGAGGGGAACTTGAAAGGAATAAGAAAAAAATCCCAGACTCCTCTGTGTAAACGGAAAAATGAGATGGTTAGGGAAAAAAAATCCTTGGAAACTGCAGATTATTGGATACGTAATATGAAAAGAGAGGTAATGAGGGAACAGTAAGGGGGTGGCCTATTGATCTACATTCATAAAACATAAATATTGAGAATTATTCAATATTCCTCTATAAAGATCTTAAATAAGCTCATTGCTAGAAATACCAAGGCTTTCTTGAACTAAGATGTCAGAGTGGATTGATTAGGGATTGGTTGGATTAAAACTGGACTAAAACCTAGAAAACTCAACTTGCAACAATGAGAAGTTGAGATGGATTCATAAATTTTAGTTGCATATTTGCAAAGTAGTATAATGTACTCTAGTATTTACATGAAACATTATTATAAACTCATCAAAATATGTATCCATAAATAGGATATTGTTATATTAGATATGTACTCTCACACATATTTTTAACTCTCATTAATGTGTATATACATTCTCATATATATACATATATGATATAAATATTATATATATAGTAAAAAGACTCCATTTGCAGAGAGGAAAGTGCATAATGGGAAAGAAAGAGAGACGAACATCATGTTTTTCCCCTATCACAATTTAGATTTAACTATCTATACACATTTACACAGGCTATGAAAGCAGACTGAGATTATGAGGGAAGAAAGAGAACCAGCAAGAGGAACAAGGAATTAAATTTACAGGATAGTCAGCTGCTAGGGAACAGAGTCTACCTGGGAAATTCTGTGCTTGATGCACAGAGAAAGCCTGGCTTACTACTCACCATGCAGGGAAGCGAGCACAGTCCTCTGCAGAGATGCTGGAGCATTCTAGTTCAAATGATAGATGCCCCTGCAGTAGCCAAGTCTGCCTTCAAATTTTAACCAGAAGAACACAGAGTTTCCTATTAGCCACTTTTGTAACTGATTCTCAGTCTCATACTATAAACATGTGTTTCATGTATTTTTTTTTAATAATGGGAATTGAATCTTATGCATTAGTAAGTACAGGCCAACACTGTACTATAGTGCTATATTCTGTGAACTCTAACTCCAGCCTTTTTACTTTATGCCTGGAGAAAAGGGTTTGCTCTTAGCCATTCTGACTGGCATGAGGTGGAATCTCAGGATTATTTTGATTTGCATTTCCCTGATGACTAAGGATGTTGAACATTTCTTTAGATGCTTCTCAGCCATTCGGTATTCCTCAGTTGAGAATTCCTTGTTTAGCTCAGTAACCCATTTTTTAATAAGGTTATTTGGTTCTCTGGAGTCTAACTTCTTGAGTTCTTTGTATACATTGGATATTAGCCCTCTATTGGATGTAGGATTGTTAAAGATCTTTTCCAAATCTGTTGGTTGCCATTTTGTCCTGTTGACAGTGTCCTTTGCCTTACAGAAGCTTTGCAGTTTTATGAGGTCCACTTATCAATTCTTGATCTTACATCACAAGCCATTGGTATTTTGTTCAGGAATTTTTCCCCTGTGCCCAGGTGCTCAAGGCTCTTCCCCACTTTCTCCTCTATAAGTTTCAGTGTACCTGGTTTTATGTGGAGATCCCTGATACACTTGGACTTGAGCTTTGTACAAGGAGATTTGCATTCTTCTACATGCTGACCGCCATGGAAGGAGTTGCAGAGAAAAAGTATGGAGCAGAGACTGAAGGAATGACAATCCAGAGACTGCCCCACCTGGGGAACCATTCCATATACAATCACCAAACCCAATATAGTGGCTATTCCTGGTTGTCAACTTGACTACGTCTGAAATGAATTACAATCCAGAATTAGAAGGCTCACCTGTGGCCCTAATCTGGAGGCTTAGAAATACAAGTTTCTGACCTGAATCTTGGCATGGAGACCTTGAGGAATTGTGGCTACGAATCCCATAGGATTAACATAAAAAGCTCTATGAGTTCAAGGTCATCCGGGGTTAAAGTTGTGGTGGCACACACCTTTAACCTGGGCCACACTTTTTGCTGGAGACCTATATAAGGACATTGGAAGAAGGAAGGCTCTCTCTGCTTCGCCTGCTTGCCTTGTGGGACTGAGCAATTGCTGGATCCTTGGACTTCCATTCACAGCTGCTGCCGTGACTGTTGTTGGGAGTTGATTGTTGGAAGTTAGACTACAAACTGTAAGTCATCAATAAATCCCTTTACTACATAGAGACTACCATAAGTTCTGTGACTCTAGAGAACCCTAACTAAGACACCCAGACACTATTGTGGATGCCAACTAGTGCTTGCTGACTGGAGCCTGATATAGCTGTCTCCTGAGAGGCTCTGCAAGTACCTGACAAATGCAGAACTGGATCCTCACAGCCATCCATTGGACTGAGCACAGGGTTCCCAATGAAGGAGCTAGAGAAAGGACCCAAGGAGCTAAAAGGGTTTGCAGCCCCATAGAAGGAACAATATGAACTAACTAGTACCCTCAGAGCTCCCGGGTACTAAAACACCAACCAAAGAGTACACATGGTGGGACTTATGGCTCCAGCTGCATATGTAGCAAAGGATGGCCTAGTAGGTCATCAATGGGAGGAGAGGCCCTAGGTACTGTGAAGTCTCTATGCCCCAGTATAGGGGAATGTCAGGGCCAAGAAGCGGGAGAGGGTGGGTTGGTGAGCAGGGCGGGAGGGGAGGGAATAGGTTTTTTGGTTTTTGTTTTGTTTTGCTTTCTTTTCTTTTGAGGAAAAGGGAGAACATTTGAAATGTAAATAAAGAAAATACCTAATA